>JAZHYW010047379.1:0-26092 GCA_037355805.1 Ixodes ricinus | reverse complement strand
TTCAAAACATGCGTGGGGTGAACATCGCACAAGCAGGAGATCGAGTGCATTGTTACCAAAGGGGCTCCCACTGCCTGTAAACCATTTACTACCACCCTAACAATAGGGAGTTTTAAAATATAGCGTTACCGTATAATACCACCGGGCCGGGAACGTACCTAGAAGAACGCGTTACAGTCCAGCAATTGCAGCTGAAAGGGTTTTCTTCGCGGTACGTTTCCGGCCCAATTCCGACGCGGCGATATTGGTATGGGTATTACAATAACGCCATACTAAAAAAAGAAAAAAAGAGAGGTTTGTGTTTAGACAGCGTGATGTTGGTCTGCCTTTTGAGGTACGGTGACACTTGTATAGATAACACATTTAGCCAGTGCAGTACGACCGCTAGCGTCTTTAACGTGTACATCACGTGGTGGGAATGATAGACGACTGCTACGCCGGTATACGATGCTAATTCGTATCAAGGGAAACGGTTTTGAAGCCAAGATCCTGGGTTCTTTCAGCGCGAGCTTTCGCTCCACGTGCTCCGAGCTGTGGCGCGTCAACACAGTCGGCCACCGATCCCCCAACGCTATGCTGAAACCTTCCCAACACTCTTACTTTCTGACCGTTTTAGCATGATCGTGAGAGCTGCTGAAATATAGCGGTAGCGACTTAAAGCGGGCCACCTGGCACCACGAGAAAAAAAACAAAAAGAAAACTAGGCGGCGAGTCGCCTTCGACGCTTAACGTCGAAGACGAGCGCACGATTTTTCGGATATTCGCGGGACGTTACAATGGCCCACGGATGTTTCATGGGACTCTATAGGTGTTCCGACTGTGAGAGGTGGTCCAAGTGCAAAGCAATGCGCCGCGGCGTGCAGCTATTTCGCTCGTCTATGACGGGGTCACGGCGACGTGGTGCGTGCCGTCGCGAGGTCGAGGTCGAGTTCACGCTCACGTTTCGACGAAGCGATGCGTTGTCGAGGCCCGTCTTCGAAAACCAGACGCGAGGCCCACGCTCCGCGATACTCCCCGAACGGGCTCCAGATAGCCTGCCCGCTGGATCGTGCCGGCACCGGAGAAGCTGGCCCGGAGGGCGCGGGCCCCGCGCCAAGCGACGCCGCTCAAGAAGGTCCCGAACCGGCGCTATAGAGACGTGGCCACGGCGACCCCAGTCGAGGCGTCGAGCAAGCCACCAGCTTACAGTGGCGGTAGAGCAGCGCCGAATTGCGCCGCGTCACGGCCTGGCTGGGGCACCCGTGCAGGTGCCAGCAGTGAACGACCGCGTCGACGTCACGGCAGGTGGACGGTTCTCGCAGGAGTGGGGGTCACCTGGAGGGAGACAGCGTTCAAGGCCGAACACAGGTCTGCGGCCTTCCCACGGTCTCCACCACATAGTCACGCATGGAGAGAGATCATTGAAGGTCACCATTCCCCGCCGTTCCCATGAAGTCGACAGTTACCCCACACCACCGCTCTTCGAATTTGCACGACAAAAACACAAAATCTGCTTTTTGTTGGGACTTTGTAATCTTTAGCAGTATGCTGTGCATATGGCTTGTTAGAGGCACTTATTTATTGTGTGTGTGTGTATGGGGGGGGGGGGGGGCATTTAGCGATGCTCGAACGTCGAAAGGTACGCTATCATGTTTGTCGGACATATCTTCAGAGGTGTTTATTACCTCTCTCATAACTGAGACGGGACCCTTGCAAATAAGACTGGTTCACACAACTGCGTCGACTGCGTTTTGCTGCGTTGCGTCGTGCAGCATGGCTGCCTCCCCATTGGCTCGTCGTAAGGGTCGCCATAGCAACATCTCGGACGCAACCAGTCTTCAGCGCATGTCAAACGTAACTGTGAACGAGCCTTAAAACACGTTCCCGAGAACTCGAGAATGTAAACTATCACTCAAACACGTTAAAAAAAGAAAAAAGAAAAAAGTTTTATTTGCGGCAAGAAAAACGTACCAGTCCCGCGTCAAAGTTTTTGATAGAGTAAGGGCGTTGCACCGGATAACTGTTCGGTCGGTCTTTCCGCGGCGGCACGCGACATGAGAAAAATAAAGTTCAGTCTACAACGCCAGCCGAAGCCTGCTACATCCTTCCTACAGGCAACCTTCCTCGGGTAGTCCGAGCTGTGATGACTGCGCATGGGATGCGCCTTCACAAAACGAAGTTGTACCGTATCGGCCTTAAATCATCACTCTAAAAAAAAAAAAAGAGCTTGCCCCTTTTGCATTTTATAGTACACCTCAAAACTTCAGTTGGACGTACAGTGCACTGACGTCGAACTGCCGGCCCCAAATTTTACGAGGGACTTGATAACGTTGCGATATAATTTCTTAAACAGCTAAAGTACCTATCAAAACCCAAGAAAAAAAAAACACAATAGACACAGAGGTTTTGCAATAGGGCCAAGAAGAATAAGTTGTTACCACTTGGCTATCAAGTGCACTGTACGTCGAACTGAAGTTTTGCGGTGTATTATATATGGGACAAGGGGTGTAAGACTCTACCCTTTTTGTTTTTCTGAGAGTGTAGAGAGTTTTAGTAGATCATGTTTTCCGGCCACGCTATTTGTAGCGGCGAGCTCGCGCTGCCGCTGCGATGCATGCTCTGAAGTGCGCGCCGCATAGCGGTAATGGACCTTTGAAAGCGATCTACTACGACTCCCCAATGCTCTCCCGGGCAAGTCAGAGCCCGCTCTCTCCAGGTTTCTCCCCTTCAGCCACGAAACCGAGCTCATCCCACGGTTGGCGAACCTGCTCTCGATCAGGTATCACTGTCGCCAGATGTTAGTTAATCCGTACGAACTCTTACTGGGATGTTCTCATGCGTGCGTAACTCAGTTTTTCCTCGAAAATCAATCCTTTTTTTTTTTTTTTACTTCCCCAGTCGGGTGGTTCCGGTGCCCTTCGTTCCCTGCAGCATTCCTCCTCCACCGGCAAACAGGGAAATAGCTCAAGTGTGCTGTGCAACTTGAATAAATGAACCGCACGTCGATAGCGTCGGTTCATACATTGAACATGTAATCGAATTGTTCCCGCTGTTGTCGCATTCGCTATCCGATTTCACCTGCTGCTACTTCCATCTCTGCTGCCGTTCAACCTTTGTTCGCGTACATTTCAAGCCCCGAGATTCTTGGGGACAGAGTAAAACCTGAAGCCCGTGAAACAAGAGCCCTGATTCTTGGAAGACTAATCTATAGCTACGGTGAATCGTCGTTCTTATTAGGGGGTGCAGCAGTCGTTTTTCAGCCTGGTTCCAATCTGAACGGTACAGCTGGACCGTTCCGTGAAACCGTACGTGGTGACGTAACTGTAGACCGTGAAAGTTGCGCGACCGTGTAAACGTGTGCTGATAGTGCTTAACGGTGGCGCCATCTTCTAATTGAGCATGTGAAACATTCTGCAACGCGTAATCCGTGGCGGACACCGTGGTGGCGGCAGTGGCGGCTCGTGTTTCCGGCGTGCGACTGATATGGCTCTGGGCAACCCGATGCAACATTTTCCGGTCAGGTGCAGAGCTGCGCGAAAGCTGACTCTGGGTAGATATCTCCAAACGGCCATGCGCGATTGTATGGTGTGTCTCCGTCATCCTGAACTTGAACGATCGTTCACGTTGTGTGCCCGGTGTGCCGTCAGGTAAATCCGTTTCCGTGTACTCGCGGTCGCCACGGCAGCTGGTCTGCCCGCCAGTCAAATGTATAACTGTCCGTTGTTTACAGCATTCACGATCGCTTACCATTGTGAGCAGTCCTCGAAATGATTTGGTTCAACCTCTCAAATGAAGCAGATAACAGGACGGCAAATCTCCTCCCGCTGTCCTAAGCCTAACGCTCGGCTGGGTCGGCGAAGGCGATCGCGAACCGACCGCCATCTTTGTTTGCGCCGGAATCGAGGCTGAACAGATGCCGGCGGCGTTCCAGTGACGACTCCAGCACCGGCTGGAATGGGAGAAACGAACGGAGAAGACCACCCGACGTCCCGGGCGACTCGCGCGCGCATGCGCGGTGGCGTCGCCGATGCGTTGGAGGGCGAACCGTTCGTGTGGAAACGACCTGCTAAAACTCCCTATTGTCGCTCGTGCCTTACTTCGGTGCACGATATTGTCTAGGAAATGGTTCGGTGATCTGCTTCAATAACATACAACTCAGTAGAACAATATTTTAATTTTTTTCTTCAATGGAGGCCTAGTTCAAATTTTTTTAGTACATGAGCCCTAATGGCAACCTGAGCGTTGCCTGAAAGCGTCACAGTGTTCGGCCTGCCACGATTGGCCGAATGCTGGCTCTGACAGTCAGCAAAGGATTTTTCATCGATGGAAATAAGAGTAATGTTACAACTTTCCAATTTTGACGGTGTTGACAGTGTCGGTTTTCAGAGCGCAATGGTTTCAAGCTTCCACCACGTTCATTGCAAACACCACATCGAACTTGTTGTTTGGAAGGTAATGACGTCGGAGATGGAATGGGCATGCAAAAACATCTCGCCGCCAATAGAGAACAGCATCACCTTTTGGACGACGAAAGTCAAACTGTTTTATGGGGTTAGACTAGCGGCAAGTTAGACCTACTTAAAATGCCATCTGGGGTGTCAGCTCTGTGTATGGGAATTCGGTCACTGCTTTAGCAGATCTTAGTCGCCTATTTGCTGCACATCTATGTGTCAGACATTCCCTTTTATCCATTCCCTGCTGCAATGGCTGTAATCTATGTCCACTGGGAGGGGTTCTCGGCTCATCAATCGAGATAGATGGGCAGTCCTCAAGACCAAAACGTCTGGGGGCACCTGCTCTAGGCTACTGCAAACGAGGTACATTAGCTGGGCTAAGTATTTTCCGATTTGTCTCCAGCATTCTCAGGAAGTGCAGATTTCAAACAACGGGGACACACCAGTTCAGTGACTCCAAATAATGATCACCTCCCATACTAATCATTGCCACGTTGCTCATCGAGTATGCTAGTGATTGAATACGGAACAACGAAGTAAAGGCTTTACTATCTGTTTACAGACTCCAGAATTTGGATGAATTCAACTAGACTACAAGTTGGAGGCTGATTACAGAGATCTCATAATCAATCGTTGTATAGCAAGGCGTACCGAACACGACAAAACACCAACCTGAACACCTCGATCTATGTACAGTAGCGAAAAGTGCACTACACAGTACAATGCTAACAAGCATGCTAACAATGAGCATGTTGATCAGCGTGGTAACCTTTTTGGCAACATTTCCGATTCCTGGAATGGGAAAAAAATTGTATATCTGCGAGTCATGGGTTGTTTACAGTTTTCAATAGTCAGTCTGCACGTAGCAAAGCTGTAATAACACGCCAGAACATTAATAACAGCCAATGAATCGACAGTTAGGCAACAGCAATTCAATGACTGACAAATGGTGAATGAACAGGCCGGTGGACATGAATAAAATTTGAGTTGGTCTCGGTCATATCTGATAACCATGGAGATGCACGGAATGTGTAGCGGATGAGCTGGGCCCACTCTGTGTATGTGTGTGCATGTGTCACGTCACGCGATGTCACGATGTGAAGCGACACGGATATCGCATTACACCACGACATTGGATGACACAGACGTCGCAGTCACACAACTTCAGGGTTCACGCGACACCTCGATCTGTGTGTCGGTTGAGTGAACTGTGTTGCTTTTCTCACAAAGCCCAGTGCCATGATACAATCTGCATTAAAACCAATCAGTCAACGCTAAGGCAAGCACAGATTCGACGATCAACGGTTGGTGAATCAACCGGCCACCGGTCAACAAGAGGCCAGTCAAGGCAAGTGTCGATTCAACTTATCGTTAAGCGGTGATTCAGCAAGTCGGACAGTCCCCAGAAAGCAAGGAACCTAAAGGTAGTATTCACTGGACGCCATATTTGAGTGCGGTGATCACAGCGCATGCTCGGAACAAGCCCTCACTTATCTTCCCAGAAAAATTACACCATCTTCCCGAGGGAACCATGGGGTGATGCGGAGCATCGTGTTGGTTTCGAGGAAAGAGTCAGTTGCGTGCCGACGTCGAGAGATGGCGCCACCGACTGCCCTAGCGTTACCTCCTACGCGAACCTTCGTCGCGGCTCGCGGCAGAAAGCTTGCGACGCTCGCCGCTCGCCGTTTATTTTTTTTCACACTTGAACGAGAGGAGATTAGAGGAGGAAAGTTGCGCGTGCGCGCGGTGTGAGTAGAAGCGAACGCACGCGTGGAGTGCACGCGAGCTGGTAGAGAGAGAGAGTGGAGAGAGTAACACGCAGCTGTTGGAGAGAGGGAAGGAGGAGAAGTTGCGCGTGCGTAGTGCGAGTGCGGTGACTACAAGGCCACGGTACATAGACCGAGCAAGGGATGCTCCGCATCTAAAAACTACAATCTTGATGCTGTGCAATGCACATTGCGGAAGCGTTGTGGAAGCTCATTGACAGTTTGCGCTCAGCAGCAACGGACTCAATTATGGCCGCCGGTGAATTCTACCTGTTGCAGAGTGCTCACCCGGGAAGTGCTTGTTGACGATCTCCGAGGCCACTGTGTAGACATTGCTGTTAAGCGAGGGGTCGCACTCGTGCTGAAACCAGGCCACCGTGTCCTTGACCACCTTCTGGTTCCATTCGAGCGACACCGTCACCCTGGGTGTGAACAGGACACCCGAAGAGCACACTCGGGAGGTGCAAAGAGCCGCAACTAAAAGTGGATGGAGTGTGGCACAACTCACGTGCACCACCCTCCCTTCCTTCCTACGAGGAAGGCGAGGGGCACTGAACTACCGGCACAAAGCTGCGCTCCGGTAGGAAACCGAAACTCTAGAAATACATTCAAACCGACCGGTTTTCTTGTAGAGCGCCGTGCAATGTTCTACCTGCCTTATATCTTCAAAAACTAAGTTGATTTAGAGGTTTTCGATGATGCTCAGCAAGTTTCTAACTGAAACCATGCCTTTAAGTTTGCACATTAAAAAGTTTGTAACTAGAAAGTAATTAACAAACTATTCATACTGAATGTTACTAATTTTTCCAAATTCGTTCTTTGGCAGAGACCGATGCGACAAACTTTTCTCACGCGCAATGCACGCTTTTCGCAAAAACGATTTGGCCCTCGCTTTGAGAAACGCCCTGCATACCGAAAACGCAGAGCCCTGCTCGGAAACACTAGGCTACATAGACCGTCCCGCGTCGAAGTGCACCGTGCCCGCCAGGGGCCCACTCACTGCTGGGGCAGGGTGTCGTACTCTTTGCCGTCCCAGAAGTGCTTGAACCCGCAGCTGCAGTAGTTGGAGTTGGAAGGGGTGCGGGTGCGGTCCCCGTTCCGCAGCTCCAGGGACCCGTCCCCCGCAAGTGGCGGACCTGGACGCTGTCGCGCAACACAGGCATGTGACCACACGCTTCACGGCACACGGCCAGCAGGGCGGCGAAGCGCCACTCACTCGAAGGGCGATACGGTTACCGCGTCTTCCAGACCATAGCCCGCACACTCTTCGCTCTTTCTCCCGCAAGTTGAAACGTGGTGGTGCCAATGTGCAAACAGCCCCCAACCACTTCCGGTTATGAACTAGACGGCAAGTTTCGCAGTATTTGCAAAATCAAATATACGCGCTATCATCTGGAAATGGCCACATAGCACTGTCAGAATTAATTTGCTCCTATAATCAAAGAATTGAGTAAAAAATTATAAAATATCCGTGAACTGGGAGTGTGCCGGGGCTGCTTAATAGATGGCGCCACGGAGTTTGTTGCCAAACGCTAAAGGGTAAATACGTGTTTACGAGTAGAAATTTGATGTGGTGCAGACTGTCTATAGCGTTTCCGAGCACTAATTGGGCGTAAATAAAATAAGTATAAATAAACCAATGATCCGAGTGCAATGAAACTTTTCACAAAGGTGTCTTTAAGTGGTTTCTTTATCATATTCAAATATCGTAAATGTAAGGCTCTAGGGAAAACAAAAAAAACTAAGCCTAAAAATTCTGCTTTCCTATGCGCAGAAAAGAAAATGGTAAAAACTTTTCTGTTGATGCTGCTGCTCGGATATGAACATCCTAAAGCAGATTCAGCAGCAGCGTCACAACCAGATGGCTTTTACTGTTGTCCCCACCCCTCCTTTCCCCCTTCCAACACCCTGGCTTAGGAAAAAAAAACTATTTTTTAGGCTTACTCATTTTATGAAACCCACTCATAAAATTTGATCATGATAATACATTACACAAAGACGCCTTTGTGAAAAGTTTGAATGCCCCCGTTCGCTGGTTTATTAGGGGCGAAGCTCCTTAGGGGCTAGCCATGTCCGTATGTCCGTCCGCCGTAGGCCGGCTTCGGGTGCTCGTGCTTCTGCTCGTGAGATCACGTGCTCACGAGCACGTGAGCATGTGCTCACGTGCTCATGTAATGCAAAAAAAAAAAAATGGAAAAAAAAGATAAAAAAAAATTATGAAAAAAATAAAAAAAAAGAGTAGGGGGTTCTGAGATGCCATCCCATCTGTCTGCTTAAAAAAAAGAAAAGAAGAAAACCACACATTCTCCTACTGCCATGAATAAAAGGACCGAAAAGCTCGGCATGCAGCGCCTCGGCGTCTACGTAGACAGCAAGCTGCTCCGGAGACCAGGGCGCGAGAAGCTGTTGCACAGCGTCAAAGACGCCAAACGGACCCGGAGTTGAGAGCTCGGGAAGCGGCGGCAAAGCGTCAACGCCGACAGCAAGCAGCAATACCTATGACCAAAATCAGTATCATCAGCACCACCCGAGCTTCGCCCCAATCAACATCATTCACCACGTGGAGATGCGGTCATTTTTTCTTTTAATGCGAATAGCATTCTTTGGATACTTCACGCGCTTTTCGTCTATCTATTTATCTATCTATCTGGCTATCTAACCTCTTATGCCGCGGGTCGATAAATAAATAAAAAAGACCGGCGCCGGCTGGGATTCGAACCGTTGACCCTTTGATCAGCAGGCAGACGCGCTAACCACAGAGCTATGAAGGCAGTCATTCAACGCACTCTAAACGGTTGTTTATATCTTTACCATAGGACGCGATTTACAGCGCTGTCACAGCTACGGTGCGCGCGCGATCCATGCACGAGGGCTCATTCCGCTCTCGTGAGGCTGAGCACGGCCGCTACATCACCCTTCTCCCGAGCGCGGGAGAGGGTGAGCTAGCGGCCGTGCTCAGCCTCACGAGAGCAGAATGAGCCCTCGTGCATGGAACGCGCGCGCACCGGTAGCTGTGACAGCGCTGTAAAGCGCGTCCTATGGTAAAGATATAAACAACCGTTTAGAGTACCGTTGGTTGAGACTAGCTGAGACGCCAGAAAGTCTGGTCGGTACCATTTTGAGTGTTTGTGCGTATGGCGCATGCTTTGCTCGCCTTCCTAAGTGACACAAACGCACGTGCTGGGCTGCGGAGATCGTGCGCAGGGCTGTGAAAGTGTCAACAAATTTAGAATCGCCTCAAGAGTGGGCTGGCGTATCTAGAGTGTGCCGGCCACCTGACGAACGCGCATAACTCCGCACCGTTTGATGCTATTCGCATTAACGTAGATAATCATTCCCAAAGGATGGGTTCTGCTGATTTTAATGCGAATAGCATTCTTTGGATACTTCACGCACTTTTCGTCTAGTGTATCTATCTATCTATCTATCTATCTGGCTATCTAACCTCTTACGCCGCGGGTCGATAAATAAATAAAAAGACCGGCGCCGGCGGGATTCGAACCGTTGACCCTTTGATCAGCAGGCAGACGCGCTAACCACAGAGCTATGAAGGCAGTCATTCTACGCACTCTAAAAACTTGTTTATATCTTTACCATAGACGTCGCGCGTTTCGCATGCACGAGGGCTCATTCCGCTCGTGAGGCTTAGCACGGCCTCTAGCTCACCCTCTCCCGCGCTCGGGAGAGGGTGATGCTAGCGGCCGTGCTCTGCCTCACGAGAGCAGAATGAGCCTCGTGCATGGAACGCGCGCGCACCGCGTAGCTGTGACAGCGCTGTAAAGCTCGTCCTATGGTAAAGATATAAACAACCGTTTAGAGTACCGTTGGTTGAGACTAGCTGAGACGCCAGAAAGTCTGCTCGGTACCATTTTGAGTGTTTGTGCGTATGGCGCGTGCTTTGCTCGCCTTCCTAAGTGACACAAACGCACGTGCTGGGCTGCGGAGATCGTGCGCAGGGCTGTGAAAGTGTCAACAAATTTAGAATCGCCTCAAGAGTGGGCTGGCGTATCTAGAGTGTGCCGGCCACCTGACGAACGCGCATAACTCCGCACCGTTTGATGCTATTCGCATTAACGTAGATAATCATTCCCAAAGGATGGGTTCTGCTGATTTTTTATATGAAATTTGTTACGCCCAAACAGCACCTAAGTGTGTACTATAGATCTTTTCACAAGGGTGCCACCATCTTGAATATTGTCACTTCCAGTATGGACGAAAACATTGTTTTGACGTCGCCACGCCAACAGAACGCATTTAGAATATAAGCGAAACAACTGCCACGGACTTTCGTTTTACCTCCCCTCCATTTTTTTACTATTTACAGGTTGAAATTTTTATTACTTTTTCATTGCCCATACTGGATATGCCTATTAGGTGGCTGGGGACGAGAGCAAACTAGAAAGGTCTACACAAGGATTTGTTTTTTCTAGATCGTTCATTATGACGAGACGCAACATGACAAATTTTGTGAATGGCAAAGTATGTTGATGATGTTTGATACAAGCTTCTTTGTGAGGCTAAAAGAGTAAACATCTGTCAAGGTGTGCTATGTATGAGACATTTTATATGCGAAACTAGGCACTGGGCACTAGATATGCACCAAATGCAGACAATATAAAAAAAAACGATCTTTGCAGACTATACACTGGATGCAGATTACAATCCCAAAAATATGATACACAGTCAACTAAGCTGGAATGTAGGGTAATTAGGTTACAAACATTACCGCCTTTGAACGACTAAATCCTGCTCTCAAATAGTGAACTTGCATTACAACTACTCTTAAAATACCTTGTGAAGTTAAAGGGTCCTACAACTGCCAATTGATTGTTCGGTTTCGAACAGGAGAAACAAAATACATATAAATTTCCCCACCGGCAAAAGACAGACTCCTAAGGAAACACGGTCCACAAATCGAACGTTTGCTCAGGGAGTCCCTACGTCTAATAAGGCAAACTATCACAGAGAAAAGTTACAACCGAGTTCTCCAGATCAAAGCAAAACACTAGAGAGAACTTAGACTGCATCACGAAGGGAGATATGACAGAATTGAAATCAACTTCAAAAATTTTGTGCAGTCTTTTTTCTTTTTCTTTTAGCATTGTCTCTTTGTGTTTAAGTGATCTTCACATCTCATCCCACCAAGTGAAAGGAACACATGTTTAAAATTTCTTGGCTGGGCAAAAACAAATAAAAATTACACCATCTTCCCGAGGGGAACCATGGGGTGATACGGAGCATCGCGGATCGTTATTAACGGCGTTATTAACGTTGTTAGTAACGTTGTTAACTTGCGTGTTATTACGTTGTTAACTTGCGTTGGTTACCACACATTGCGTAAACGTTGTTGGAAACTCCGCGATGCTCCGCATCACCCCATGGTTCCCCTCGGGAAGATGGTGCAATTCTTAATTGCGTAGACGAAGGTGAAACGGCTAAGGAAGGTCTTCAGGGGTGAGACAGGTGAAAGAGGTTTTGGAGCAAATTTTGGAGCAGAAAAATCTGGATTTTGGAGCAGCTTAGGAGCACAAAATTCTCGTTTTGGAGCAGCAGTTCACGCATCTTGGGGCAACTTCGGAGCAGAAAAGTCTACAGTTTGGAGCAGATTAGGAGTAGAAAATGTTAGAGCAGCTTATCAGCAATTTAAATCATAAAGAATCTTATTTAAATCACATAAATCTGATTTTTCTTTTTTAATCGTTATTTTTTTCCACCCTGGTTTCATTAAGTCATCAGCACCGATACGCACCAAGATAAAATATAAAAGAACAAAAAAAAACGGAAAAGGCAAACCCGAGTTTAATGCGCATAGATGAGGACAGGAAACACAGGCTTGCTGATAAAGTTAGGTGGGCACCAGGTACCTCAAGCTTATACGAACTGGTGCCAAAGAGCAGTTGTAGTGCAAAACATTTTAAAGCGTTGATTCAAGAGCATAAACAGGAAAGCACGGTTTACTACAACCAGACATCGATCGGACGCTCGTAGAAAGCACGTGCAGATAAGAAAAAATCCCCACATAAGTGAGTCCCAAGGTAAATAGTGAATGCATAGAAAAAATATGAGCAGCACATGCACGCTAAATACGGGTGTGTGACCGATTCGTTCTATTGTTCATGCATTGGAAGCACGTGTGGGATAACCGAAAGTACTCATGGCAATGGCACCGTCCATTTTGACGAGAAGATTACGGACATGAATGAAAAATTACACAATGGAGGCACTCAATAGCACTTTTAAGAAAAAGTTTACTTTCAAAACGAAAGAAATACTTGCTCATCTTGATAGCCTGTGCATCGTACCTCCTGCGGCCAGACAGCGAGACCGCGTGACAGCACACCGGTAGCATGCAGTCACAAATGAGAGCGGAAAATAGTAGGAAAATCCGGAAACGACTATGTATCATAGGTAGAGAAGGGTACTACAGCTGAAATCTTCGAATGCGGCGGTTGCTTGCGTCGCCCTGTACCCGTGCGGTGTACTTTACTACGACGAAATTGAACGTCGCCAACCAAGCTCTCGTTTCCCCTAAAGCTAGCATCGCCGCAAACGTTTTTTAGTTTTTTAGTTACTTTGGTGCAGTGTGGCGCAATTTTGACCGATTTCGCGTTTTTGGCGCAACTAGGCGCAGAAAATTGGGTTTGTATCAAAATGACGCTGACTGGCGCAGGTGTCACACCCCTGCGTCTTGTTTAAGCAGCGTCTAGTACTTGAGGTGTGCACTTTGCTTTGATGAGGATGGCTTTGTGGTCGCTGAAGTGAACCGTGAGGGGATCTTGGTGCAGTGGATGGATCTTGAAGTTGGTGAAGACGTGATCAATGCATGTGCCGTGAATGGTAGTTGGCTGTTGTTTGCAGTCGTCGTATGATACGTGTTGCAGCGAGTGGTGTGATGACATGTACTCAACTATCCAATGGCTCTTCATGACGTTGACATTAAAGTCGCCAATGAGCATGAAAGGATGTGTGTCTGCGTATTGCTTTTGGTAGTCACTCATGGCCTCGTCGATGTACTGCTCCACGGCTGTGCGTGAGAGGTTGGGTGCGAGGTACATGGTCATGACGTTAACGCCGTAGGCGCTAGCGGCACAATGCTCGCCGTTGCTACGTTGGTCAGCAGTGGGGCGCAGTTGCAGGTCCAGCGCGTTGACGGAACGTTTGTCGGAAGAACGGAGTGAAGTGGAGTCAACAGCGCTGAACTGAACGTGCGCAGCGCGCTACCGCTGCTTATATTCACACTTGAAGGAGAGGAGACTAGAGGAGGAGAGTTGCGCATGCGCGCGCGGTGTGAGCAGAAGCGAACGCACGCGAGGTGTACGCAGCTGGTAGAGAGAGAGAGCGGAGAGAGTAACGTGCAGCTGTTGGAGAGAGGGAAGGAGGAGAGTTGCGCATGCGTAGTGTGAGTGCGGACTACGACGCCGACGCCGCGGGACATAGACTCGAGCAAGAGATGCTCCGCATCTAAAATTGCCAGTTCCTTAGTGTGTAGATGGTTGAGCGATGTTGGTTATTAATTTACGATAAGGAAAGAGGGACAAATGAACTGCGATGACATCGGACATGTGGCCCCCTCTGGTACGCACGGACTATGATATGTTATGGTCTACAGCCTGCAGACTGCACGTGTTCGAGAGTTGAAATTTTATGTAGCTATACAAGGATTTGCTTTTCCAAGATTGTTCGTTACGAGGGACTCGACGGATTTTGTGAACGACAGATCATGTTAATGATCATTATTGCATGATACCTGCCTCTTTGTATGCTCATAAAGAAGGTATTTTTCTAAGTATGCTGTGCATGAGAAATCTTGCATTCAAACTAATCACCAGGTGCAAACTATGCGCTAGGTGTGGACTATCCAAAAAAAAAATTTTTTCTCGGCCAAATTTTTTTTTGTTGATTATACATTTGTTGCGTTTTGCAGACTATACATTTGTTGCGTTCTGCAGACTATACATTTGTTGCAGACTATTGTTTGGACGTCCTGTCACGATTTACATGGCACAGGATCTGCTGCGAAACCTCACCAATAATGGCTGCCGCTGTAACAAGGGCGACAATGCAAAAGGAAGTCCCACCTCTGACACCAGGTGCACCTTTCCAGGGTGTTCTTGGAGAGCACTGGAATGAGCTCGTCCTTGTCTTGACTGTACCAGCACGTCACACCTGCAAGGTGCCAGAGCGTCACAGGCCAAGCCATCGTGCATACCCACTCGTTAAGGCATATCTCACAATAGAAATATCAGATTTTTAGAATTATTAGAGTTTTCAGTGGCGGTGCCATTCGAGTCGTGCTAAGCTTTTTCAAGACAGATTTAGCTATATTTGTGCCTTCAACTATACTCCGTTCACCCCTAAGCTGACAGCGCAGTGGAAGCTACGTGCTCGTCTGTCAGCTGAAGGGTGAACAGAGTATAAGTGCTTACCACAACCCACATCATAAAACAAGGTATAGTAAAAACGTTCAGCCCTTCCACTCTCGTGAAGAAGGAAGACCAGCGGAGCTGTACTCGATACACTGTGTGCTTCATCTTCGTTGTTGTCTGTTTTTTGCACTGTTTCCTACCATGAATTCCCACCAACGCACCCAACCATCCATTCTTCTATTATAGCTGGAAAGGTTGCCGCCATCTACGAGCGACGGCGGAAACCATACTGGTTGTGTGCTTGCCGCCGTCGCTCACAGATGGCGGTAGCTGTCCAGGTAGGTTTGTGTCGACATACACGGACACGATCTTGGGGAACCTAGCCCTTAACAGCTCCGCTGTAAAAAAAAAGAAAGGCCCTATTACAAAATCTACTCCGTGCAACAACACAGCAAAAGTCCTTTACTGAGGACATCCCACAACATAGTATACATTTACCCTATGATGTGAAAGCCTGCATACTGAAAGCATGTTAAACTGCTCCGGAAAAATCGAGCAGTCCAATGCAAACCAATATAAGAGTTGAGGGACATCCTGAGAGAGTTGGGCTTTTGGTTGGGTAAATGCGTTTACCAAAAATAAAAGAGCGATCTACAATCGTAACCAAAGAATGTCAACCTATATAAGATTGAGAAGACATTTCTGAGCTCATTAAGCTAACTCAGATGCTCCTCCACATCGCGGTGAAGTCCAATAAGCGCGTCGGCGCAAAACTGTGAGGTGTGTGCTGCGCACTTAACAAATTTTGAACACCACGCGAGATCAAACTAGCAGAACTGCAGGAATCTAGCCACAGAGCACGGCTACACAACCTCGAAGCACAGGCCTCTCGCGAGTTGTAGCGAGGAAACGCCGGATCGGCCACTAGCACGGCCGTGCCGAGCGAAAACCCAGTCTCGAAGATTTTCTCCAGCCGTCGATTACACGTACAAATCACATCAGATTCAACTTCAAGCTGATAGGTGACAAATGAAGCACAGTACACAGTGAAGTACCGCCTGAACAAACTTCAAAGGACCTGAGATAAAGGTTCGCTTAAACTCGGCCGAATACATTGGACACAATAGGATTCTGCCGAGGAATTTCACAACAGTTTATCCGAACAGTCTGTTTAACCGGAGTCTGTTCAAGGGCTATTTTGCCGTAACTACTTTTCCGAGATATTGACACGGCAAAGCCTCATTGGGCAAGCTTCGCCGGTATAAAACGAGCCTGCCGAAGGCTGATTAACCATCGCTTCAGACGAGAAATGTCAAGTTGGAGTACCTTAGCCACGGTCACACTGCCAATACGACGAAAAAAAAAGACAGCCTGCAGACACATCTAAAGCATACATGCGTACGAAGTGAACGTGCATCAATTGTGCTTTAGGCGTGTCCACAGATAACTCTATCATCCCGTCTACAGCCAATGCAGCGTCTTTCGTACAATGCGTAAGCAGTGCAACTGCGGCCGTGGGCGGTTCCATCCGTCCCGAGCGAGTTCGGGAGACCGGTTGTCGGAGAGGTGCGTTCTTACCATGCTTCCGGAAGGAGTACAGCTTGTCTGGCAGGAGTCCCCCGTGGTTGCGGATGGCCCCCGTGTAGAGCAGGCCCCCTGGCCGGAACCACTCCGGAGCCACGTGGTGCTCGCACACGCCGTTACACGTGAGGCAGCGGTAAAGGCGCCGCTCCTGCAGCGCCCTCTGCGTCGCGCTCACTACGAGCGAAGGTCGCACGCCCACGACGCCTGCGAGGACAGACGCAAGATTTGCACGGAGTCGACACCACCGGCCCCCCCGAACACCTCTGTGGGTGTCTTCCGGCCGTTCTTTCGTCAGCTATGCCGGGCACCTCGAAGGGGTTAGAAAGTGCCACAAATAAAATATGAGGTAACTATACCGCTAGGACCTGTTGCATGTTCCTATATTTCTGCTGTATCCGTTTTGAGAATGGCGCGACAGTTCCACGGATAAATTGATTGAAGTGCGGGACCCTCGGATGCACCGCATACGAAACTGCTGCCACGCTTGTCGGACAATGACGCTGCGTTCGCCCAGCGCGCGGCCTCCCCTTGCACACGCTCGCGAACTTGGTTCTCTCGGCGTCTTGCGCTTTGGCACCCATGTTTATCTTCTGCGTTTCGAGCGCGTCGTTTTGAGACGACGACGCCTACAGCATTGCTCGCTTCATCGGAGTGTTCGACCCTGATCGCAGCAGCAGTGAGAGCGATTCTTATCGAAAGATGCTGGAAGCTGATTGTTTTGAACATTGACCGGCTCGCAACCAGGTTTGGCGATGACGACGAGATTGTCGCGGTGAAGTTGCCATTCTCCGAGACAATCTCGCACGTGCATGCAGGGTGGAAGGTCAAAGGGCAAGGGGACAAGAGTGAGAGCATACCGTATTTACTCGAGTAATGGCCGCACCGCTTATGAAAAACCCTGAGGGTTCGCTTTCCGCGGAGCACGCAGATTTCCAATCACCGCGATCGACAGCATGATTCCAGCTGTTTACAGGACAGCGATAACGTCTTCGTGCGAAGATACCGTCTGTGCAGATTGCATTTGGATGGAGAATCGTGTTCTCGGTCTGATTATTCGCTATGTTATTTATGCAGAACACAGTGATTGGCTGTATATGGGGTATGTGGGAAAGTAGACGCAAGGGCCTTGTTCATAAATAGTGCGGCTATTACTCGAGTGAATACGGCACGTTGGAGTAGCCGAGTAGCACGAGGCGAGCTTGGGCGAGCATGGGGGCACCTAGAATGATAGCGTTCAACTGAATATGACGATCGCATGATTTATGGGCACCATAGTGTGAGTAACTTGAGCAGTGTTGCCTGGTCGCTGGACGAAAATTCTCAACGTTCGTAAACTGGCCATTGGAATTACTAGAGCTCTTAAAATCACTAAACTTGGTGCATATACTACCGTAAAACACCGCAGAAGCACCCATTTCGTTCAAGCACCCACCATTAACATTGCCAAAACTTAGGAATTCTGCAAATAGACCACAGGCAAAATTTAGAGCGCCATCTGATAGCGTGCCGAGAACTATGTCTGTCATCTTGGTAGTGGCGAGAAAACGAAACCAGTGACCCGACCGGCAAAGACCTCATGTAAACAAGCGACCATGCTTCGTGCGAGATATGCAATTCCAACGCGTTGCTGCGTTCCGCTGCGGATGCAGCGATAAACCTTCGATTCGTGCGTGGCGTGAACGCAGACGTAAACAAGCACACAATTTTTTATTTTATTTTTATTTGACACACTGTTTTTGACAAAAACAATCGGTGACAACGTGAATAAATATGTGGACGTTATTGCACAGCGCGAAGCCATTTAGAATTATTGAACAGGGCCCTAATCTTTTCACAAAGTTGTACTAAAATTATTTTTGAGCTTTTTTGTTTTCATTTATGCACGTTGTAGTGTAGGCCTACATTTTTCTTGATGCTCAAGCAGCTCAATGAATGCGGACGAGAACAAGGCTCTTAAGCGAGGCAAAAAGATGACAGTTTTAATTATCTACACCACCAACCATAATTGAAATTAGCCCTCATTTTAATGTCATATATTAAAAAAAATTAATTACTTAGGACCTCATTGCTTTGCAGCAATTTCTATAGACTTGATCTGGCGTCAGTAAACGAGGTTTGTAAAACACTTCTAAAATTCGGAGAGTTTGTTGATATAATATTCTTGAATATTTAAAGCGTCGTCATGATGTGGTATCAAAAACACAACAGACACGGACACGGGATTTTGCTGTCTTTTTTTTATCGAAAGTCATCGACCGTGGCGTTCGACTTAGGATCATCACAGTGGCTAAAACTTTGATGTCGGCGGCGGCGAAAACTTTTGTTGCGGACGTCGAATGGAGCAACACGTGCGGTGCAAACTTCATTTCACAACATCCTTTTCTTTTCTTTCTTTTGTTGCAGCTGAGGTAAAAATTTGTCTAGTGCAAAAAGCTCGGGAGGTAGTTTTCAGAATGTCAGTGCAGTTATTCTGCCAGGGTTGAACTATTAATAACGCAACATCCGTCAACTGTGCTTGAGGTCAATGCTATCTGAAACCAATTTGAGCTCTTTGCAATGCCTGAAAAATGGTGCCCAGGGAACAGTTTCCTTTAGAAGAACAGATGGCTTTCACGAAAAGATACTTCTGCCAGTAACAACTAAAAATAAATAAATACATTATTTTGTGTTCTGTAGAGGGCAATGATATGTATTGTCTGTGGTGTTAATTTAAATGCGATACCTATAAAAATCTAGATGAAAAAACTTTCAGTTTTTCCACTCTGGTGAAGAAGGAAGACCAGCAAAGCTGTACTAGGTGGGACGACCTCAAGGACGAATTCTGGACGACCTCAAGGACTGACGCCTAGAGGACGACCTAGTCTAGAACGACGTCTAGAAACGACGTCTAGAACGACGTATCAAGGACGACGTCCAGAACGACCTCGAGGACGACTTCTAGCACGACCTCGAGGACGACCTCAGGAACGACGCCTGGGACAACCTCTCGGACGACCTCTCGGACGACTTCTAGGACAACCTCAAGGATGACGTCTAGGACGACGTCAAGGATGGCTTCTAGGACGACCTCGAGGACAACCTCTTTGACGACTTCAAGGACGCAGCGTCTAGGACGACCTCAAAGACGACTTCTAGGACGACACCTAGAGAAATTGAGCCTTTACACTCTGGTGAAAACCAAAGTAGAAAGGCTGGAAGGGTTGCCACCATCTATGAGAGATGGTGGCAACCAGACAACCGGCAAGCCGGTTTTCTGGTTGCCACCGTCACTCATAGATGGCGGTAGCTGTCCAGAGTTGTGTGTCAACATTTATTTGGTGATGGACACGAAACTAGGGAAACTAGCTCTTAACAGCTCCGCTGTAAAAAATCAAACTTTGAGTTGCATGTATTGGAGTGGAGCAGTCTACCGCTAAACAGTACCACTTTATGCATATTCGCATCGAAAAAAAAAAAAAAATTACAAGTGTCCTCAGAGATGAAAAGCATGACGGCTTAGCCCCTTGGGCTTGCTAAGGGGCGACTGCGCTTGCAGACTTCTGTGCAACCTTGAACCTCTCCCACCGAGGGCTTCATCATAAGACGTTCAGGGGACACATGGACACCATGGTGCAGGCTTGCCAGGCAGCAGCAACAGCCACAGAAGCAGCGAGTGTTGAGGTGGTGAAGGACGTCTACGAGAGCTTCCTCAACCCTGCCGGAAACGTGGATATCATTTTTGACGGCACATGGAAGACACGCGGACACAACTCCAACATCGCAGTGGGTTGCATCCTCGAGCTTTACACTGGCCTGGTGCTGGACCACGTTGTCCTCTCAAGGTACTGCCGTGGCTGCCAGGGTGCACCTGACCCAGACGACGACAGCTATGGGGACTGGGTGATCAACCACAAGTGTATGAAGAACATTGACTGCAACGCAGGACGAATGGAAGCTGAGGCAGCCCTCATTCTGTTCAGGCGGTCTCTGGCGAAGAATGGACTGCGCTACACCACCATCCTTTCCGATGGTGACAGCCGCACCTTCCATGCCCTTACACAAGACAGCGTCTATGGATACCTCGACATTGAGAAAAAGACTGCCTGAACCACGTACACAAGCGGATGGGAGCAGCTCTTCGTACCCTGGTGGAGAAGAAGAAGGCACAGGGAGAGTCGCTCGGAGGAAAGAGAAAGCTGACCCAGGACAAGATAAAAAAAATAACAAACTACTACGGGTACGCCTTGAGAAGCCACAAGCATGATGTGCCAGGGATGGAAAAGGCAGTGCAAGCAACTTTGTTGCACATGACCTCGACAGATGAAACCCCGGACCACAGCCACTGTCCCGAGGGGGACAGTTCCTGGTGCTCCTACAACCGAGCACTGGCCAACCACGAGGAGCCACCACCACACAAGAACCCACTGCCAGGCTTCATTCGCACTGCACTGGAGCCAGTCTTTGAGAGGCTGGGCGACCGGGCACTCCTGAAGCGCTGCAGTGATGGCATGACGCAGAACGCCATAGAGTGCCTACACTCCGTGATCTGGGGCCAGAACTCTAAGAACACACATGACTCTCTGCTGTCAGTGGAGAGGGCTGTCGCTGAAGCCGTGTCACGCTTCAACCAGGGAATGGCAAAGACGAGCAAGGCTGTAGCAGCACAGCTTGGCTACAGCACAGGTAGCTGCCTGATTCGCAGGAGTCTTGAGAAGGACAGGCGGAGGCTTCGCAAGGCCAACAAGGCTCACTCTGAGAGTGAAAAGGTCAAGAAGAGGATGGCCAAGAGACACAAGCCTGCCAGGACCCAGGACTACAGCCCAGGACTGCTATGACCGTGTGCGCACATCAGAGACTACTAAACTAATTTCGTGATTTCATGTTTTTTTTGTTTTTTTTGTCAGGTGCCATTTTTTTACGGAGGTTTTGATTATGTTTTCATAAGCCGATTGCAATAAACTTGGTGTTGTTGTTTTCAGCAACAACTGAACTGCACCCTAAAGCTTTTCTTTTTTCTCTAGACTTGATATATAAAAGTGCCAACATCGGAGAAACTTCAAGTGTGATTTTCTCAGCTTTGTCTTTTTTGTCCAGAGCCATTGCCTTACGGAAGTTTTCGTAATGTTTGCATGAGCGGATTTCAGTAAGCTTGGTATCATTGTTTTCAGTAATAACTGAGGTGTATCCTAAAGCTTTTCTTTTTCGTCTAAAATCAATAGATAAAAAGTAATTAGCTGAAACGTGGATTATTTAGTGACAAGTTTTTTGCTTTGAAATTCCATGATTTATTTCTGGTAGACAAAATAGCTTTGTAAACATTCAATTAGCTTTAGGATATATGGTGAACCCTTGGAAATCACTGCATATTGTTAAAATATAAATTTTTTTATGTGAAATTACCATGACGACTTGTAAGAAATTACCTTATTGGAATTTTATATTTTGCCATATCTTTTGTTCTAAAAGAGATATCTGAAATTCAACTGCAGATTTGAAATCACCATCCAATGATATATATGCATGCCAATTTTCAGCGAGGTAACTCAATAAATAAAAAAACACATTTAAGTACCCTCTTCCCACCTTAACAAGGTTTTACTCTACTGCTTCCCCGCAGTGGACAGGTGCTCAATGAGAAGCGCACTCAATGGGTTTTTTTGCCACAATCAACACCTCGAAAAGTATGAATATCGCAGTTCATCTCAAAGCAAATATCGAATAGTCTATTATTCGAAAGTTTGAATACTCGTAGAACCCTAGTTCTGAAAATGCGAGTATATGTTTCCCGAGTTGACAAAACTCACAACGAGCACATTAAGTGATACGAGTTTTGAAAACGCAAGTGTGAGTTTTGTGAAACGGGACTCATTTTAGTCTTGGATTAAATTATGAGTGTTTTCAAAACAGACCTCAGGTTTCGACAGATCCTGCGTGAACGAATGCGAGTTTCGAAAACATGAGCGGGTTTTGCGAGTTTAACGAAACTCGCATCAATTCCATAAAAACATTATGCAAGCCTTGAAGATGCAAGTGCGAGTTTCGTAAGTCTGACTTAAATCTCAAATCAATGAAGAGTTTTGAAAATGCGAGCGGGAGTTTCGCTGAGTACGATGGAAGTCACATCAATCTCTCATGAAACACGCCGAGTGTCGAGAATGTGGGCTCGGTTACCGGTGCGCTTGTAGACGTAGTGGTGCACGTCGGCCACCAGGGTTGGGTGCAGGCCGTACTTGTCGTAGAAGACGTCGTCCATGGCCGCCGTGAGGCGCAGGATGTAGCTCTCCGAGAGGTGGTAGTCGCCCCGACAATGCAGCAGCCGTTGGCGTCAAACTCCATGTACACGTCCACCAGGCCCTGGGGCACGCCCCAAGCCTTGGGCAGGAGGGAGCGGGGCAGCTGCGGGAGCTTATCCCCTGCGGTCAGAGAAGAGCCACTAAATAATGACAACATCCCTGTCATCCCGGCTGCTTATCGCTTTGAGTGTCACGCCCGAGTATTCGCCTCCTTCTTACGCGAATTGAAACGTGGAGGCACAACTGTGCAAATGTCCCTTAGACACTTCCGGTCTTGAACTGAACGGTGGGTTTTGTAGTATTTGCAAAATCAAACCTATGCGCCATCTTTGGGAGATGGTTCACTTATAGCACTGTTGCACTTAAATGGCATTGCGAATACTCATCTTTCCGAAACGGTTATTGACAAAAACGATCCATTTCAACCCAGGACCAAGTGTTTTCAGTCGTCACCATCACCGGCAAGGTGTCCGGTGATGGTGACAAGCATTTCGTGTCGTACTAAGGAAAGCTAGGGAACAACTCGCCAGCAACACCAAAATTGCTGGGAAAGGTGACCCATCTGAAGTGGGCCTTACAGCAGCTCCTCGAGCTGTGACATCAGCGACTTCGAGAAAGTCATGGAAGTAAGAACCTCCATCGAGAAAACAAACGGAAGCGATTGGCTGGCGGTGCGATACGAAGGTCGTCGAGGGACGTCTGCCGCCGAGTCAGAGACCACGAGGGGAGCCTCACCCAGGCGCACCCCGACGAGGGGTATGTAGTGGTTGCGTCCCGAGGAGCTCCAGGAGAGGCAGAGGGGGGTTTCTGCGGTTGAGGGGGCCCCCCTACACTGCTCGGGCGCCACTAGGCTGGGCAGGAAGAGGGCGGCGTAGTCGCCCAGGCTCTGCATGCCCGCCAGCGAGTCGAGCAGGATGATGGGCCTCCGCAGCACGTTGGCCAGGCTGAACACGTGGATGTTGCGCAGGCCCAGCAGTTCCCCTTCGGGGCAGGAACTCCGGGTCGCACTCGGCAATGATGGAAGCCCACTCCTTCGTCCACAAAGTCCTTCAGCAGCTCCTGCGTGCGGCGAAGGAAACTGAGCTCGTACTACCCTCTTCGGACCCTGCGTACGCTATCACTAATGTTCAATGTTTTCATAAAAATTTGAAAAATTAAAAAAAATACAAAAAAACGCTTGTTGATAATATTTTTGTTAGTTTTGACATACCGTAAAACCCTGAGCACAAATAAAAATTTTGAGATAATTGAGTAAAACTGGGGGATGGGCGCTCCCTCAAGTCAAAAATATGTACAGATATGTCCTTCATGTATTTTCGGAACGTTACAAAATTGAGAGGTGGCGCTTACTGTGGAGTGGGCGGATGCTCGGTATTTCACGGTAGCCGCAAAGCTCAGAATTTCTATGCCACAAAGGCCAAATGAAAAGTAAAAAAAACTGTGTTTTACTAATAAATTTAGTAAGAGCACGAGATCAGTTTCCTTTGAGATCTCGGACTACCGACAGAAAGGATTTACCTTTTTAGCTTGTCAAGGTTCACTCAAAACAATGGGTCATGGTACCTTTGAGTCATGACAAAGTCATTGTTTAGGTTCCCTCTAGGGACCACAATACTTGTGCTTCTTAGAAGGAGAGGTAGTGCTTTTTATGACATTGAAAGCTATGAACCCATAGGTCTCAATGGAGGGCAGTTGAAGCTTCCATGCTTCCCAGTAACTATACGTCCAGGAGTTATTAACATAAAACATTATTTGGCTGGGTGTTCAGCATTTTGCGAGTCCTATAGGTAAACCCAGTCTTGGGTAAGTTACTTTTAAAAAGTAATTACGTTACAGTTACTTTCAGAAAAAAGTAGCGAAGTTACCGTTACAGTTACCGCAACAAAAGAGTAACTCGTTACAGTTACAGTTACTTTTAAAAGTACCGACGTTACTTTTCAGTTACTTTTCTTTAACACATAAAAAATTTAGAAAAAACTAGAAAACGCCTTTCACAAAGGTATACTGCTTAAAATTAAAACGTATGTTCTTTGTTCTCATCAACATCCCTATCCTTGGTAGCTCAGCACATTGCTGGGTCGTTGACGGTTGCGCTGGGTTCATAGTCCCTGGACATATTTCAGTTCGTACCCGGCAAGCCAGAAACAAACCCCGCGGAAACATCAGTAAATTTTATGTTGACTGTTGACACCACGCCGGAGTAGTGGCGCAAATCAAAATACGAAACGTGCGCAGCGCCCTCCGCGCGTATCGTTTCATGGTTGATTCACCCGATCAAAAAGCGTTTGTGCAGAAAAAAGAAAAACGGAAGCACAAAGAAGAAGTGCGTGCGTAAAGATAGCTCGATTTTGTTTTAATGCGAATAGCATTCTTTGGATACTTCACGCACTTTTCGTCTATCTATGTATCTATCTATCTGGCTATCTAACCTCTTACGCCGCGGGTCGATAAATAAATAAAAAAGACCGGCGCCGGCTGGGATTCGAACCGTTGACCCTTTGATCAGCAGGCAGACGCGCTAACCACAGAGCTATGAAGGCAGTCATTCAACGCACTCTAAACGGTTGTTTATATCTTTACCATAGGATGCGCTTTACAGCGCTGTCACAGCTAGGTGCGCGCGCGTTCCATGCACGAGGCTCATTCCGCTCTCGTGAGGCTGAGCACGGCCGCTGCGCTCACCCTCTCCCGCGCTCGGGAGAGGGTGATGTAGCGGCCGTGCTCAGCCTCACGAGAGCGGAATGAGCCCTCGTGCATGGAACGCGCGCGCACCGGTAGCTGTGACAGCGCTGCAAAGCGCGTCCTATGGTAAAGATATAAACAACCGTTTAGAGTACCGTTGGTTGAGACTAGCTGAGACGCCAGAAAGTCTGGTCGGTACCATTTTGAGTGTTTGTGCGTATGGCGCGTGCTTTGCTCTGCCTTCCTAAGTGACACAAACGCACGTGCTGGGCTGCGTGAGATCGTGCGCAGGGCTGTGAAAGTGTCAACAAATTTAGAATCGCCTCAAGAGTGGGCTGGCGTATCTAGAGTGTGCCGGCCACCTGACGAACGCGCATAACTCCGCACCGTTTGATGCTATTCGCATTAACGTAGATAATCATTCCCAAAGGATGGGTTCTGCTAATTTTTCTCTCGCGCATGATGCTTTCTTGCTTGGCTCAAAAAGCTTTGGTCAACATTAGAAACGACCATTTCTGATAGGTATTACCGTATTTACTCGCATAATGAACGCACTCTTTTCCGAAAAATCGAGGCAAAGTTGGGGGTGCGTTTATTACGTGAGGTAAAATTTTGCGTCCGTACTTACTCGCATAATGAACGGACCTTTTATCCCGCAAAAATCGACGTAACTTCTTATCTCTTTGCGCGCAGCGCGGAGACACCAAAGCCAAACTGCGATGTGCAAAAAAAAAAGATGACCCTCTCCATGTTTTTTTTCGTCTTGCTTCTGTGTTGTTGTTTTTTTTCCCGCCTTTCGCAAGTTGTTTTGTTTGCCCACGCTGCCCATGCTTTCGCAACCTCGCTGCACCAGGGTAGAAAAGTGTGTTCATTTCGAGGGCTTCTCGCTTCTCTTTCTAAAGTTCGAGGAGGAGGCGAGGGCAGGATGCCTTCATTATGTGCGCTTTGCTTGGGCGAGGGCTTCTCTGCTTTTCTTTTCTTAACTCCTT
>JAZHYW010047378.1:0-23271 GCA_037355805.1 Ixodes ricinus | reverse complement strand
AGTACTTGAGGTGTGCACTTTGCTTTGATAGAGGATGGCTTTGTGGTCGCTGAAGTGAACCGTGAGGGGATCTTGGTGCAGTGGGTGGATCTTGAAGTTGGTGAAGACGTGATCAATGCATGTGCCGTGAATGGTAGTTGGCTGCTGTTTGCAGTCGTCGTATGATACGTGTTGCAGCGAGTGGTGTGATGACATGTACTCAACTATCCAATGGCTCTTCATGACGTTGACATTAAAGTCGCCAATGAGCATGAAAGGATGTGTGTCTGCGTATTGCTTTTGGTAGTCACTCATGGCCTCGTCGATGTACTGCTCCACGGCTGTGCGTGAGAGGTTGGGTGCGAGGTACATGGTCATGACGTTAACGCCGTAGGCGCTAGCGGCACAATGCTCGCCGTTGCTACGTTGGTCAGCAGTGGGGCGCAGTTGCAGGTCCAGCGCGTTGACCGGAACGTTTGTCGGAAGAACGGAGGGAGTGGAGTCAACAGCGCTGAACCTGAACGTGTGCAGCGCGCTACCGCTGCTTATATTCACACTTGAAGGAGAGGAGACTAAAGGAGGAGAGTGGCGCATGCTCGCCGCGGTGTGAGCAGAAGCGAACGCACGCGAGGTATGCGCAGCTGGTAGAGAGAGAGAGCGGAGAGAGTAACGTGCAGCTGTTGGAGAGAGGGAAGGAGGAGAGTTGCGCATGCGTAGTGTGAGTGCGGACTACGACGCCGACGCCGCGGGACATAGACCCGAGCAAGAGATGCTCCGCATCTAAAAGTTGCCAGTTCCTTAGTGTGTAGATGGTTGAGCGATGTTGGTTATTAATTTACGATAAGGAAAGAGGGACAAATGAACTGCGATGACATCGGACATGTGGCCCCCTCTAGTAATGCACCGGACTATGATATGTTATGGTCTACAGCCTGCAGACTGCACGTGTTCGAGAGTTGAAATTTTATGTAGCTATACAAGGATTTGCTTTTCCAAGATTGTTCAGTTACGAGGGACTCGACGGATTTTGTGAACGACAGATCATGTTAATGATCATTATTGCATGATACCTGCCTCTTTGTATGCTCATAAAGAAGGTATTTTCTAAGTATGCTGTGCATGAGAAATCTTGCATTCAAACTAATCACCAGGTGCAAACTATGCGCTAGGTGTGGACTATCCAAAAAAAAAATTTTTTCTCGGCCAAATTTTTTTTTGTTGATTATACATTTGTTGCGTTTTGCAGACTATACATTTGTTGCGTTCTGCAGACTATACATTTGTTGCAGACTATTGTTTGGACGTCCTGTCACGATTTACATGGCACAGGATCTGCTGCGAAACCTCACCAATAATGGCTGCCGCTGTAACAAGGGCGACAATGCAAAAGGAAGTCCCACCTCTGACACCAGGTGCACCTTTCCAGGGTGTTCTTGGAGAGCACTGGAATGAGCTCGCCCTTGTCTTGACTGTACCAGCACGTCACACCTGCAAGGTGCCAGAGCGTCACAGGCCAAGCCATCGTGCATACCCACTCGTTAAGGCATATCTCACAATAGAAATATCAGATTTTTAGAATTATTAGAGTTTTCAGTGGCGGTGCCATTAGAGGTCGTGCTAAGCTTTTTCAAGACAGATTTAGCTATATTTGTGCCTTCAACTATACTCCGTTCACCCCTAAGCTGACAGCGCAGTGGAAGCTACGTGCTCGTCTGTCAGCTGAAGGGTGAACAGAGTATAAGTGCTTACCACAACCCACATCATAAAACAAGGTATAGTAAAAACGTTCAGCCCTTCCACTCTCGTGAAGAAGGAAGACCAGCGGAGCTGTACTCGATACACTGTGTGCTTCATCTTCGTTGTTGTCTGTTTTTTGCACTGTTTCCTACCATGAATTCCCACCAACGCACCCAACCATCCATTCTTCTATTATAGCTGGAAAGGTTGCCGCCATCTACGAGCGACGGCGGAAACCATACTGGTTGTGTGCTTGCCGCCGTCGCTCACAGATGGCGGTAGCTGTCCAGGTAGGTTTGTGTCGACATACACGGACACGATCTTGGGGAACCTAGCCCTTAACAGCTCCGCTGTAAAAAAAAAGAAAGGCCCTATTACAAAATCTACTCCGTGCAACAACACAGCAAAAGTCCTTTACTGAGGACATCCCACAACATAGTATACATTTACCCTATGATGTGAAAGCCTGCATACTGAAAGCATGTTAAACTGCTCCGGAAAAATCGAGCAGTCCAATGCAAACCAATATAAGAGTTGAGGGACATCCTGAGAGAGTTGGGCTTTTGGTTGGGTAAATGCGTTTACCAAAAATAAAGGAGCGATCTACAATCGTAACCAAAGAATGTCAACCTATATAAGATTGAGAAGACATTTCTGAGCTCATTAAGCTAACTCAGATGCTCCTCCACATCGCGGTGAAGTCCAATAATAGCGTCGGCGCAAAACTGTGAGGTGTGTGCTGCGCACTTAACAAATTTTGAACACCACGCGAGATCAAACTAGCAGAACTGCAGGAATTTAGCCACAGAGCACGGCTACACAACCTCGAAGCACAGGCCTCTCGCGAGTTGTAGCGAGGAAACGCCGGATCGGCCACTAGCACGGCCGTGCCGAGCGAAAACCCAGTCTCGAAGATTTTCTCCAGCCGTCGATTACACGTACAAATCACATCAGATTCAACTTCAAGCTGATAGGTGACAAATGAAGCACAGTACACAGTGAAGTACCGCCTGAACAAACTTCAAAGGACCTGAGATAAAGGTTCGCTTAAACTCGGCCGAATACATTGGACACAATAGGATTCTGCCGGGGAATTTCACAACAGTTTATCCGAACAGTCTGTTTAACCGGAGTCTGTTCAAGGGCTATTTTGCCGTAACTACTTTTCCGAGATATTGACACGGCAAAGCCTCATTGGGCAAGCTTCGCCGGTATAAAACGAGCCTGCCGAAGGCTGATTAACCATCGCTTCAGACGAGAAATGTCAAGTTGGAGTACCTTAGCCACGGTCACACTGCCAATACGACGAAAAAAAGACAGCCTGCAGACACATCTAAAGCATACATGCGTACGAAGTGAACGTGCATCAATTGTGCTTTAGGCGTGTCCACAGATAACTCTATCATCCCGTCTACAGCCAATGCAGCGTCTTTCGTACAATGCGTAAGCAGTGCAACTGCGGCCGTGGGCGGTTCCATCCGTCCCGAGCGAGTTCGGGAGACCGGTTGTCGGAGAGGTGCGTTCTTACCATGCTTCCGGAAGGAGTACAGCTTGTCTGGCAGGAGTCCCCCGTGGTTGCGGATGGCCCCCGTGTAGAGCAGGCCCCCTGGCCGGAACCACTCCGGAGCCACGTGGGTGCTCGCACACGCCGTTACACGTGAGGCAGCGGTAAAGGCGCCGCTCCTGCAGCGCCCTCTGCGTCGCGCTCACTACGAGCGAAGGTCGCACGCCCACGACGCCTGCGAGGACAGACGCAAGATTTGCACGGAGTCGACACCACCGGCCCCCCGAACACCTCTGTGGGTGTCTTCCGGCCGTTCTTTCGTCAGCTATGCCGGGCACCTCGAAGGGGTTAGAAAGTGCCACAAATAAAATATGAGGTAACTATACCGCTAGGACCTGTTGCATGTTCCTATATTTCTGCTGTATCCGTTTTGAGAATGGCGCGACAGTTCCACGGATAAATTGATTGAAGTGCGGGACCCTCGGATGCACCGCATACGAAACTGCTGCCACGCTTGTCGGACAATGACGTCGTTCGCCCAGCGCGCGGCCTCCCCTTGCACACGCTCGCGAACTTGGTTCTCTCGGCGTCTTGCGCTTTGGCACCCATGTTTATCTTCTGCGTTTCGAGCGCGTCGTTTTGAGACGACGACGCCTACAGCATTGCTCGCTTCATCGGAGTGTTCGACCCTGATCGCAGCAGCAGTGAGAGCGATTCTTATCGAAAGATGCTGGAAGCTGATTGTTTTGAACATTGACCGGCTCGCAACCAGGTTTGGCGATGACGACGAGATTGTCGCGGTGAAGTTGCCATTCTCCGAGACAATCTCGCACGTGCATGCAGGGTGGAAGGTCAAAGGGCAAGGGGACAAGAGTGAGAGCATACCGTATTTACTCGAGTAATGGCCGCACCGTTTATGAAAAACCCTGAGGGTTCGCTTTTCCGCGGAGCACGCAGATTTCCAATCACCGCGATCGACAGCATGATTCCAGCTGTTTACAGGACAGCGATAACGTCTTCGTGCGAAGATACCGTCTGTGCAGATTGCATTTGGATGGAGAATCGTGTTCTCGGTCTGATTATTCGCTATGTTATTTATGCAGAACACAGTGATTGGCTGTATATGGGGTATGTGGGAAAGTAGACGCAAGGGCCTTGTTCATAAATAGTACGGCTATTACTCGAGTGAATACGGCACGTTGGAGTAGCCGAGTAGCACGAGGCGAGCTTGGGCGAGCATGGGGGCACCTAGAATGATAGCGTTCAACTGAATATGACGATCGCATGATTTATGGGCACCATAGTGTGAGTAACTTGAGCAGTGTTGCCTGGTCGGTGGACGAAAATTCTCAACGTTCGTAAACTGGCCATTGGAATTACTAGAGCTCTTAAAATCACTAAACTTGGTGCATATACTACCGTAAAACACCGCAGAAGCACCCATTTCGTTCAAGCACCCACCATTAACATTGCCAAAACTTAGGAATTCTGCAAATAGACCACAGGCAAAATTTAGAGCGCCATCTGATAGCGTGCCGAGAACTATGTCTGTCATCTTGGTAGTGGCGAGAAAACGAAACCAGTGACCCGACCGGCAAAGACCTCATGTAAACAAGCGACCATGCTTCGTGCGAGATATGCAATTCCAACGCGTTGCATGCGTTCCGCTGCGGATGCAGCGATAAACCTTCGATTCGTGCGTGGCGTGAACGCAGACGTAAACAAGCACACAATTTTTTATTTTATTTTTATTTGACACACTGTTTTTGACAAAAACAATCGGTGACAACGTGAATAAATATGTGGACGTTATTGCACAGCGCGAAGCCATTTAGAATTATTGAACAGGGCCCTAATCTTTTCACAAAGTTGTACTAAAATTATTTTTGAGCTTTTTTGTTTTCATTTATGCACGTTGTAGTGTAGGCCTACATTTTTCTTGATGCTCAAGCAGCTCAATGAATGCGGACGAGAACAAGGCTCTTAAGCGAGGCAAAAAGATGACAGTTTTAATTATCTACACCACCAACCATAATTGAAATTAGCCCTCATTTTAATGTCATATATTAAAAAAAATTAATTACTTAGGACCTCATTGCTTTGCAGCAATTTCTATAGACTTGATCTGGCGTCAGTAAACGAGGTTTGTAAAACACTTCTAAAATTCGGAGAGTTTGTTGATATAATATTCTTGAATATTTCAAGCGTCGTCATGATGTGGTATCAAAAACACAACAGACACGGACACGGGATTTTGCTGTCTTTTTTTATCGAAAGTCATCGACCGTGGCGTTCGACTTAGGATCATCACAGTGGCTAAAACTTTGATGTCGGCGGCGGCGAAAACTTTTGTTGCGGACGTCGAATGGAGCAACACGTGCGGTGCAAACTTCATTTCACAACATCCTTTTCTTTTCTTTCTTTTGTTGCAGCTGAGGTAAAAATTTGTCTAGTGCAAAAAAGCTCGGGAGGTAGTTTTCAGAATGTCAGTGCAGTTATTCTGCCAGGGTTGAACTATTAATAACGCAACATCCGTCAACTGTGCTTGAGGTCAATGCTATCTGAAACCAATTTGAGCTCTTTGCAATGCCTGAAAAATGGTGCCCAGGGAACAGTTTCCTTTAGAAGAACAGATGGCTTTCACGAAAAGATACTTCTGCCAGTAACAACTAAAAATAAATAAATACATTATTTTGTGTTCTGTAGAGGGCAATGATATGTATTGTCTGTGGTGTTAATTTAAATGCGATACCTATAAAAATCTAGATGAAAAAACTTTCAGTTTTTCCACTCTGGTGAAGAAGGAAGACCAGCAAAGCTGTACTAGGTGGGACGACCTCAAGGACGAATTCTTGGACGACCTAGGGACGCCTAGAGGACGACGCCTAGAGACGACGTCTAGAACGACGTCTAGAACGACGTCTAGACGACGTCTAGAACGACGTCTAGAACGACATCAAGGACGACGTCCAGAACGACCTCGAGGACGACTTCTAGCACGACCTCGAGGACGACCTCAGGAACGACGCCTGGGACAACCTCTCGGACGACCTCTCGGACGACTTCTAGGACAACCTCAAGGATGACGTCTAGGACGACGTCAAGGATGGCTTCTAGGACGACCTCGAGGACAACCTCTTTGACGACTTCAAGGACGCACGTCTAGGACGACCTCAAAGACGACTTCTAGGACGACACCTAGAGAAATTGAGCCTTTACACTCTGGTGAAAACCAAAGTAGAAAGGCTGGAAAGGGTTGCCACCATCTATGAGAGATGGTGGCAACCAGACAACCGGCAAGCCGGTTTTCTGGTTGCCACCGTCACTCATAGATGGCGGTAGCTGTCCAGAGTTGTGTGTCAACATTTATTTGGTGATGGACACGAAACTAGGGAAACTAGCTCTTAACAGCTCCGCTGTAAAAAATCAAACTTTGAGTTGCATGTATTGGAGTGGAGCAGTCTACCGCTAAACAGTACCACTTTATGCATATTCGCATCGAAAAAAAAAAAAAAATTACAAGTGTCCTCAGAGATGAAAAGCATGACGGCTTAGCCCCTTGGGCTTGCTAAGGGGGCGACTGCGCTTGCAGACTTCTGTGCAACCTTGAACCTCTCCCACCGAGGGCTTCATCATAAGACGTTCAGGGGACACATGGACACCATGGTGCAGGCTTGCCAGGCAGCAGCAACAGCCACAGAAGCAGCGAGTGTTGAGGTGGTGAAGGACGTCTACGAGAGCTTCCTCAACCCTGCCGGAAACGTGGATATCATTTTTGACGGCACATGGAAGACACGCGGACACAACTCCAACATCGCAGTGGGTTGCATCCTCGAGCTTTACACTGGCCTGGTGCTGGACCACGTTGTCCTCTCAAGGTACTGCCGTGGCTGCCAGGGTGCACCTGACCCAGACGACGACAGCTATGGGGACTGGGTGATCAACCACAAGTGTATGAAGAACATTGACTGCAACGCAGGACGAATGGAAGCTGAGGCAGCCCTCATTCTGTTCAGGCGGTCTCTGGCGAAGAATGGACTGCGCTACACCACCATCCTTTCCGATGGTGACAGCCGCACCTTCCATGCCCTTACACAAGACAGCGTCTATGGATACCTCGACATTGAGAAAAAGACTGCCTGAACCACGTACACAAGCGGATGGGAGCAGCTCTTCGTACCCTGGTGGAGAAGAAGAAGGCACAGGGAGAGTCGCTCGGAGGAAAGGGAAAGCTGACCCAGGACAAGATAAAAAAAATAACAAACTACTACGGGTACGCCTTGAGAAGCCACAAGCATGATGTGCCAGGGATGGAAAAGGCAGTGCAAGCAACTTTGTTGCACATGACCTCGACAGATGAAACCCCGGACCACAGCCACTGTCCCGAGGGGGACAGTTCCTGGTGCTCCTACAACCGAGCACTGGCCAACCACGAGGAGCCACCACCACACAAGAACCCACTGCCAGGCTTCATTCGCACTGCACTGGAGCCAGTCTTTGAGAGGCTGGGCGACCGGGCACTCCTGAAGCGCTGCAGTGATGGCATGACGCAGAACGCCATAGAGTGCCTACACTCCGTGATCTGGGGCCAGAACTCTAAGAACACACATGACTCTCTGCTGTCAGTGGAGAGGGCTGTCGCTGAAGCCGTGTCACGCTTCAACCAGGGAATGGCAAAGACGAGCAAGGCTGTAGCAGCACAGCTTGGCTACAGCACAGGTAGCTGCCTGATTCGCAGGAGTCTTGAGAAGGACAGGCGGAGGCTTCGCAAGGCCAACAAGGCTCACTCTGAGAGTGAAAAGGTCAAGAAGAGGATGGCCAAGAGACACAAGCCTGCCAGGACCCAGGACTACAGCCCAGGACTGCTATGACCGTGTGCGCACATCAGAGACTACTAAACTAATTTCGTGATTTCATGTTTTTTTTTTTTTTTTGTCAGGTGCCATTTTTTTACGGAGGTTTTGATTATGTTTTCATAAGCCGATTGCAATAAACTTGGTGTTGTTGTTTTCAGCAACAACTGAACTGCACCCTAAAGCTTTTCTTTTTTCTCTAGACTTGATATATAAAAGTGCCAACATCGGAGAAACTTCAAGTGTGATTTTCTCAGCTTTGTCTTTTTTGTCCAGAGCCATTGCCTTACGGAAGTTTTCGTAATGTTTGCATGAGCGGATTTCAGTAAGCTTGGTATCATTGTTTTCAGTAATAACTGAGGTGTATCCTAAAGCTTTTCTTTTTCGTCTAAAATCAATAGATAAAAAGTAATTAGCTGAAACGTGGATTATTTAGTGACAAGTTTTTTGCTTTGAAATTCCATGATTTATTTCTGGTAGACAAAATAGCTTTGTAAACATTCAATTAGCTTTAGGATATATGGTGAACCCTTGGAAATCACTGCATATTGTTAAAATATAAATTTTTTTATGTGAAATTACCATGACGACTTGTAAGAAATTACCTTATTGGAATTTTATATTTTGCCATATCTTTTGTTCTAAAAGAGATATCTGAAATTCAACTGCAGATTTGAAATCACCATCCAATGATATATATGCATGCCAATTTTCAGCGAGGTAACTCAATAAATAAAAAAACACATTTAAGTACCCTCTTCCCACCTTAACAAGGTTTTACTCTACTGCTTCCCCGCAGTGGACAGGTGCTCAATGAGAAGCGCACTCAATGGGTTTTTTTGCCACAATCAACACCTCGAAAAGTATGAATATCGCAGTTCATCTCAAAGCAAATATCGAATAGTCTATTATTCGAAAGTTTGAATACTCGTAGAACCCTAGTTCTGAAAATGCGAGTATATGTTTCCCGAGTTGACAAAACTCACAACGAGCACATTAAGTGATACGAGTTTTGAAAACGCAAGTGTGAGTTTTGTGAAACGGGACTCATTTTAGTCTTGGATTAAATTATGAGTGTTTTCAAAACAGACCTCAGGTTTCGACAGATCCTGCGTAAACGAATGCGAGTTTCGAAAACATGAGCGGGTTTTGCGAGTTTAACGAAACTCGCATCAATTCCATAAAAACATTATGCAAGCCTTGGAAGATGCAAGTGCGAGTTTCGTAAGTCTGACTTAAATCTCAAATCAATGAAGAGTTTTGAAAATGCGAGCGGGAGTTTCGCGAGTACGATGGAAGTCACATCAATCTCTCATGAAACACGCCGAGTGTCGAGAATGTGGGCTCGGTTACCGGTGCGCTTGTAGACGTAGTGGTGCACGTCGGCCACCAGGGTTGGGTGCAGGCCGTACTTGTCGTAGTAAGACGTCGGTCCATGGCCGCCGTGAGGCGCAGGATGTAGCTCTCCGAGAGGTGGTAGTCGCCCCCGACAATGCAGCAGCCGTTGGCGTCAAACTCCATGTACACGTCCACCAGGCCCTGGGGCACGCCCCAAGCCTTGGGCAGGAGGGAGCGGGGCAGCTGCGGGAGCTTATCCCCTGCGGTCAGAGAAGAGCCACTAAATAAGCACAACATCCCTGTCATCCCGGCTGCTTATCGCTTTGAGTGTCACGCCCGAGTATTCGCTCCTTCTTACGCGAATTGAAACGTGGAGGCACAACTGTGCAAATGTCCCTTAGACACTTCCGGTCTTGAACTGAACGGGTGGGTTTTGTAGTATTTGCAAAATCAAACCTATGCGCCATCTTTGGGAGATGGTCACTTATAGCACTGTTGCACTTAAATGGCATTGCGAATACTCATCTTTTCCGAAACGGTTATTGACAAAAACGATCCATTTCAACCCAGGACCAAGTGTTTAATCGTCACCATCACCGGCAAGGTGTCCGGTGATGGTGACAAGCATTTCGTGTCGTACTAAGGAAAGCTAGAGAACAACTCGCTCAGCAACACCAAAATTGCTGGGAAAGGTGACCCATCTGGAAGTGGGCCTTACAGCAGCTCCTCGAGCTGTGACATCAGCGACTTCGAGAAAGTCATGGAAGTAAGAACCTCCATCGAGAAAACAAACGGAAGCGATTGGCTGGCGGTGCGATACGAAGGTCGTCGCAGGGACGTCTGCCGCCGAGTCAGAGACCACGAGGGGAGCCTCTCACCCAGGCGCACCCCGACGAGGGGTATGTAGTGGTTGCGTCCCGAGGGCTCCAGGAGAGGCAGAGGGGGGTTTCTGCGGTTGAGGGGGCCCCCCTACACTGCTCGGGGCGCCACTAGGCTGGGCAGGAAGAGGGCGGCGTAGTCGCCCAGGCTCTGCATGCCCGCCAGCGAGTCGAGCAGGATGATGGGCCTCCGCAGCACGTTGGCCAGGCTGAACACGTGGATGTTGCGCAGGCCCAGCAGTTCCCCTTCGGGGGCAGGAACTCCGGGTCGCACTCGGCAATGATGGAAGCCCACTCCTTCTCGTCCACAAAGTCCTTCAGCAGCTCCTGCGTGCGGCGAAGGAAACTGAGCTCGTACTACCCTCTTCGGACCCTGCGTACGCTATCACTAATGTTCAATGTTTTCATAAAAATTTGAAAAATTAAAAAAAATACAAAAAAACGCTTGTTGATAATATTTTTGTTAGTTTTGACATACCGTAAAACCCTGAGCACAAATAAAAATTTTGAGATAATTGAGTAAAACTGGGGGATGGGCGCTCCCTCAAGTCAAAAATATGTACAGATATGTCCTTCATGTATTTTCGGAACGTTACAAAATTGAGAGGTGGCGCTTACTGTGGAGTGGGCGGATGCTCGGTATTTCACGGTAGCCGCAAAGCTCAGAATTTCTATGCCACAAAGGCCAAATGAAAAGTAAAAAAAACTGTGTTTTACTAATAAATTTAGTAAGAGCACGAGATCAGTTTCCTTTGAGATCTCGGACTACCGACAGAAAGGATTTACCTTTTTAGCTTGTCAAGGTTCACTCAAAACAATGGGTCATGAGTACCTTTGAGTCATGACAAAGTCATTGTTTAGGTTCCCTCTAGGGACCACAATACTTGTGCTTCTTAGAAGGAGAGGTAGTGCTTTTTATGACATTGAAAGCTATGAACCCATAGGTCTCAATGGAGGGCAGTTGAAGCTTCCATGCTTCCCAGTAACTATACGTCCAGGAGTTATTAACATAAAACATTATTTGGCTGGGTGTTCAGCATTTTGCGAGTCCTATAGGTAAACCCAGTCTTGGGTAAGTTACTTTTAAAAAGTAATTCAAGTTACAGTTACTTTCAGAAAAAGTAGCGAAGTTACCGTTACAGTTACCGCAACAAAAGAGTAACTCGTTACAGTTACAGTTACTTTTAAAAGTACCGACGTTACTTTTCAGTTACTTTTCTTTAACACATAAAAAATTTAGAAAAAACTAGAAAACGCCTTTCACAAAGGTTATACTGCTTAAAATTAAAACGTATGTTCTTTGTTCTCATCAACATCCCTATCCTTGGTAGCTCAGCACATTGCTGGGTCGTTGACGGTTGCGCTGGGTTCATAGGTCCCTGGACATATTTCAGTTCGTACCCGGCAAGCCAGAAACAAACCCCGCGGAAACATCAGTAAATTTTATGTTGACTGTTGACACCACGCCGGAGTAGTGGCGCAAATCAAAATACGAAACGTGCGCAGCGCCCTCCGCGCGTATCGTTTCATGGTTGATTCACCCGATCAAAAAGCGTTTGTGCAGAAAAAGAAAAAACGGAAGCACAAAGAAGAAGTGCGTGCGTAAAGATAGCTCGATTTTGTTTTAATGCGAATAGCATTCTTTGGATACTTCACGCACTTTTCGTCTATCTATGTATCTATCTATCTGGCTATCTAACCTCTTACGCCGCGGGTCGATAAATAAATAAAAAAGACCGGCGCCGGCTGGGATTCGAACCGTTGACCCTTTGATCAGCAGGCAGACGCGCTAACCACAGAGCTATGAAGGCAGTCATTCAACGCACTCTAAACGGTTGTTTATATCTTTGCCATAGGATGCGCTTTACAGCGCTGTCACAGCTACCGGTGCGGCGCGCGTTCCATGCACGAGGGCTCATTCCGCTCTCGTGAGGCTGAGCACGGCCGCTGCGCTCACCCTCTCCCGCGCTCGGGAGAGGGTGATGTAGCGGCCGTGCTCAGCCTCACGAGAGCGGAATGAGCCCTCGTGCATGGAGCGCGCGCGCACCGCAGCTGTGACAGCGCTGTAAAGCGCGTCCTATGGTAAAGATATAAACAACCGTTTAGAGATACCGTTGGTTGAGACTAGCTGAGACGCCAGAAAGTCTGGTCGGTACCATTTTGAGTGTTTGTGCGTATGGCGCGTGCTTTGCTCGCCTTCCTAAGTGACACAAACGCACGTGCTGGGCTGCGGAGATCGTGCGCAGGGCTGTGAAAGTGTCAACAAATTTAGAATCGCCTCAAGAGTGGGCTGGCGTATCTAGAGTGTGCCGGCCACCTGACGAACGCGCATAACTCCGCACCGTTTGATGCTATTCGCATTAACGTAGATAATCATTCCCAAAGGATGGGTTCTGCTAATTTTCTCTCGCGCATGATGCTTTCTTGCTTGGCTCAAAAAGCTTTGGTCAACATTAGAAACGACCATTTCTGATAGGTATTACCGTATTTACTCGCATAATGAACGCACTCTTTTTCCGAAAAATCGAGGCAAAGTTGGGGGTGCGTTTATTACGTGAGGTAAAATTTTAGCGTCCGTACTTACTCGCATAATGAACGGACCTTTTATCCCGCAAAAATCGACGTAACTTCTTATCTCTTTGCGCGCGGCGCGGAGACACCAAAGCCAAACTGCGATGTGCAAAAAAAAAAGATGACCCTCTCCATGTTTTTTTCGTCTTGCTTCTGTGTTGTTGTTTTTTTTCCCGCCTTTCGCAAGTTGTTTTGTTTGCCCACGCTGCCCATGCTTTCGCAACCTCGCTGCACCAGGGTAGAAAAGTGTGTTCATTTCGAGGGCTTCTCGCTTCTCTTTCTAAAGTTCGAGGAGGAGGCGAGGGCAGGATGCCTTCATTATGTGCGCTTTGCTTGGGCGAGGGCTTCTCTGCTTTTCTTTCTTAACTCCTTGCGCGCGACCCTGGAACCAAACTGCGTCGTGCGAAAAAGAAAAAGAGCTCCTCTTTATGCTTTTTTTCTTTTCTCTTAATTCCGTGGATTTTTTTTTGCAGTCTTTCGCAAGCTGTTTTGCTTTGCTTAGGCGAGGGCTTCACCGCTTCTCTTTCCTATCTTCTTGCGCGACGCGCGCAAATCGCGACCAACCTGCGCTCTAGAAAAAAAAAAAAAAAAAAAAACTTTTTGAAAACTCTTGATTCTGTGGATTTTTTTTTTTTTGCCGCCTTTGCAAGCTGTTTTGATTCGCTTTGCTTAGGCGAGGGGTTCTCCGCTTCTCTTTCTAGCATACCTGCAACCTGTGGACTTTCAAATTCGTAAAAGTCCCGCGGCGTGGGGGGGGGGGGTTCGTAAAACTTTTTTTTTTTTAAATAGCTTAGATGGAAAAAGTATGTTATAAAACAAATTTACAAAGAAGAAAGAAAATTTTTTAGAGCTATATTTACGGCGCAAAACGAACTTCTAGTTAGCGCCCGCGGGAGCCGCCGCTGGTCACGAGGTAGACCCGTGCGTCGCCACCGCCGCATGCTGAGCGTTTTGCGCCGCCGCTTCAACGCGTTTCTCCACGCCGCCGTCGCCGCACAAGTTCGTCTGCTTCGGGCGCCTCGCCGTCATCTGACCGGTGCACAGGTCAATCATAGCAAAAATCGTAAGGGTGCAGGCGAGCTGGTGAATATTAACCATGTTGAATTCAACCTGAGACTGGGGTGGAGGAAGCATCAAAACGTAGAGGGAAAGAAAATAGACAGGACGACGTCTCAAAGAGACGTCAGTCCTGTCTATTTTCTTCCTTCTGCGTTTTGATGTTTCTTCTCTACCCCAGTCTCAGGTTAATTCAGCAAGGTCTATCACGTCTGCTTGCGCTTTTTCAAAAGCTTCATTTGGGCTCTAAAAGTTGCCTATTAACCTTTGTTTTTTTGTTGCACTTAAAACGAATATGAATAAGCAAGTTCTCGAGACCATAGGAAGCTTTCGAAATAGCGCAAGTACCACGTGACGAATAGGGGCCAGTCACGTGATAAATATGGTCCACTTTCCGCGAGCGCCCGTGGGCACCAACTACAAATCCGTATAGCGCCGTAACTATCGCTCTAAAAAAATATTTTTCCTTGTAAATTCGTTTTATGATTTCCTTTTCCCAACCCGGCTGTTTAAAAAAAAAGTTTTTTTTTCTTTTGCATGTGTTCTTTAATGTCAGCCTGGCCACCGTGCAAAATGCTTATATCACACGTGCATGCGCTACAGATTCCAAATTTCTCTCGCTTTTTGGGCGGCGCGAAGCACGGAAATTCCGACGTGTAGGACTTCAGGAATAGCTGAAGTACCTCTTTTGAGGTTTGGAGTTCGCCGTGGCGCTGCGAAGCCACAGCGACCACAGGAATGCTACGTGTTACACGTGTAACAAACACAGACGCCGCACTTCTCGCCTCGAAACTGGCCGAAACAACGAGGCCCAACAACGCCCGAGCACGCCGAACCAACGTGCGCCGCCGAACACACGAACAAAGGTTAAGCTTTGGATTGGTTTCCGATCCGTGACCACCGGATAGACCGATAGTAAAAACCACGACGCTGCTGTGGACGGTAGCTATCGCCCTCATGTGGCGGTGCAAAATATCGCCAACAACAAATTAAAAAAAAAAAAAAAATTCTTTTTCGTAAGATTTGAAGCAAGATTCGTAAAATCGGAAAATTGGTCCCAATTAGCGTACATTTTACGAAAAATTCGGAAGAGTTGGCAGGTATGCTCCTTGCGCGCGAGCGCGCAACCCAAAATCCAAACTGCGCTGCGAAAAAAAAAAAAAAAGACCTCTTTCTTATGCTTTTTTTTTTTGCTTCCGTTGGATCTTTTTATTTTTTTAACGCCTTTCACAAGGCGTTTCGCTCGCTCACGCTGCACATGCATTCGCGACCTCGCTGCACCAGAATAGAAAAGTGCATTCATTTCGCACGCGTGGAGGGAGGGGGTCAAAATTTTGACGTCCGAGTTGAAGGTGTGTTTATTACGCGAGGGAAAAAAAAAGTCGAAATTTTGAGAGCCGACTTGGGGGGTGCGTTCATTACGCGAGTGCGTTCATTGTGCGAGTAAATACGGTACGCACGTTTGACCTCGAAAATCCCGCAAAACCTTCGTTCTAGTGAAATGCAGTTCCAGGGTCACCGCATAAATGGCACCAGCGTGCCAGTGTGTTTTCTGGTCCTAAAAATGTCAAGAGGTTTCAAGGCATTCGGTTCTAAGAAGTCGCAAGTGTGTGAACCAGCCTCTAAAGAGGAATAGAGGAGACGGGCCGCACCTTGTACTTGGCCAGGTGCTCCTCAAGGTGGCGCTTGAGGTTGCAGCGCAGCGGGTGCCAGAAGAGCTCTCGCCCGACCAGGGCCCGGGAGACGGCATGCACCAGGCAGTGGCCGTCCCCATCCACGTGCACGGGCAGCAGCCGGTCCTCGCCGTCGTTGTGGGCACGCACCAGGGCTAGGGTGCCCCGCAGGTACGACAGGGACCCCGACACGTCTCGGCCGTACCCCGCCACCTGGAGACGTCCCGTCGGGCAGTGAAGGAGCAGCTTCGGTACTTTTTTAAGGGGAGACCCCAGTCTCAACATTATTTTGTCATTTCTGATCTAATTTAGAATAATATTATTTTATGTGTACTATAAGTGCTTGTGCTAAGCACAAACATAAGCTTAATGTTTTCCTATCTGTCATAGATTTTAAAAAATACCTCAGCTTTATCGCGCATGTTTTGGCCTAACCTTACAAACAAATGACAGACGGTCTTGACATGCATGTCGGTCGAGTGCAATGTCTCGTTTCTCTCGTGAAACCCAGCCTTAGAACACATTTTGCATCAAATCAGGGCAGGTTTGCTGGTAAATATCTCCCCCGGCAGTTAAAGGGCAACTACGCTTCATTTCTGGTTTTGAAAAAAGAATGCAGTCCTCTTCAGTATAGCCTAGGAAGACCAAACGTCAAATATTACGACGCAGTTCTGTCTAAATGTCTCTTAAACGGTCCCGCAAACTTTGGAACTCGCCGAGTTGCCGAAATCGGCTGACTCGAGCGGGCGAATTCAGGCGCAACCAACAGCGTAGTCAAGGCTACGGCATGGGCGGAGCCAACCTGGAGCTAAACGTCATTATCATGGCCCCCTTTTGCTTGTTTTGACTTACCCGGGCGAGCATAGCGCATGACGTCAGCAATGTTGCCTCTCGGCGGTCAGCGGTGTCCACGTGATTGGCGTCGCAGCGCGCTTCTTGGGAGCCGTCCTGCCGCCGGCAGTGGTCCCGCCGTTCGCCGCCGCTCTTCCGCGTCACAACCGCCGTCGTCGTCTCACCGTTTGTGATTATTGTCTCTCATAGTTTTGTCCACACTATGGACACCACGTGCGCAGACTTATGCCGCAGTTGTGCAGACGTCGTCGAATGCCGTAGACACCAAAACGTGGTGAAGAGTGCGGTGCAGACGACACTCGCGCCTGCCACACGCCCGCCCGTCGTTGGGTCGAGTATCACGTGACATCTCGTACCACGTGATGGCCACGTGCTTGGCGGCCCGAGGCCAATGTTGCCGGACGGAGCCGTAAGTTTCGGTTTCGATTTCCGCCTCGTGTTTAAAATTAGATTTAAAAATATATATCCCATTTTTCGCGAAGCAAACGACGTAGTGTCTTTTACTAGGGTTTTTTAATTTAAAATCACTCATTATCCCGAAATCTTCGGAATTGAGCAGAGTTGCCCTTTAAGAAAGCCGCAAGAGGGGTTTTGAGGTAACGTGACCGGCTCCGTAGGGAGGAAGTACCTAGCGTTCGCGTCGATTCTGCTCGACAGACGTAGTAAGCCTAGCCCGTCGTTTTCTCAAATTCTCGCTCAACTCAACCTTCCCCAGAAATGACTTTACATGACCTAAAGTGCACGGATGCCTTTCAGATAACTTGCATTTTGAGCCTGCTTACCCTTTTTCGGTGCGCAAAATCGGACTTGAAAAGCCAAAGAGAGGACGGAACTTACAACAGCCATTTGCCTGGAACGCTAGGTACCTTTAGCTTTTGCCCCGATGGAGCCGGTCACACGACCTAGAAATCCCTCTCGCGCTTTATTTATACCCGCATTCATCAGCTAACCGGACCACAAGCTGCACGCAACTGCAGATAAAAAAAAAAACACCTTTTTTTTTTTTACACGCCAGAATCGCAATATTTTGGTTGAAAGTGGCGCATTTTCTATGAATCGTGCCGCAATAAATGATATAAAAAATACAAACTGAAAATATTTTCAAGAATAAGAATGTTTCACTGTCCCTTCTATCACTGGGATACCCGCATTCACCGGGTAACAGGCCCAGGAGCTGCACGCCGTGCTCACCTCAACCAGTTCGGGGTCGATGCGAAAGGCCCGGTCGGCGAGAACGCCGCAGTCGAAGGCTGGCCCCGCGCCCCATCTCGGACAGGGGACGGGCCTTGCCCGACCGCTTGTCCATGCCGTAGGTAGTGAGCAGCGGGGACACCAGCTTGCAGTGGTAGTTGGACAGGCCGCGCACCTTCACCGTGTCCTCCCCATGCTTGGGCACTATGTTGCCTGCCACGCCAGATGAAAACGGAGGTTCCGGATGCAACTCGTGTCTACACGCTTCAAGCGTTTTAGGATCGGCAGTACAGACGGCGGAACGTCATGGACTAAGTAAAATAAAGACCGACAAACAATGGCACCGACTTACAACTTGGACTTTATTTGCGTCGACGTCGACTGTAAACACTACGTCACGCGTTGCACCAAACAAGTCGAGGAATGAAAACTCGCGAAGGTTGTGACACGCGCAGTATTCATGCTCGTCGTCGGCACAGGGTAACATGTAGGCGCGAGTCGGCACCGTTATTTCGTTGATCTTTTACTCTCTCCGTGTCGTTGTGCCGTTCATACCTTTAATGATGAACCAATGGGCCCAAACTTCCACATTGTTCCAGGATCCCACAAATTACCTTCGCATGTGCCCTGCCCCCAAACCCTCTAAACTTCCGCGCGACAACCTCGATAAAAGATTGCTATCAACATCAACGCGATGAGAATCGTGGGGCATGTCTTTTGAACGCCGGGCCTCCCAGCACACGCTCCGTGCCTTCTGCCGTGCCTCGGCCACGTGCTTGTGCTCGACGTGCGTGAGACGTCAAAGAATGGTCGAGGGTAGGGGGCTCATGCTGAAGGCAGGGCAACTGAAACTCCTCCCTGCCACCCCGTCAGCAACTCTAGACCCTTTTCGAAATTCCGACTGGCGACTTCGATCACTACAATCATTTTAGAGAATGGCAGGGAGGTAGGAAGCCTCTTGAGGCGACATGACGCCACAAGAGGTGAAGCCGGATGTGTGGAGGGACACACCCCAAAGACGAGCAAAACCAAGAGAGCGCTACTGGACGAAAACAGAGATGTGAGTCAACAGCCATTTTGGTCACCCTCGGTGCCCCGAGAATGACCTCCATGGTGAATGGCATCTGTGCCAAACTAATGGCGGCCTTCTTGAGGCCGGTGGAAGAGAAAAGTTGAAGTCGTACCACTGTGCGGAGGATACGCGAGGCCTGTACTTTCGAGACGTCAGTACAATGCAACGCACGAATTATATCCCGTTTCACATTGCGGTGAACTGCAGCGGGTGCGACGAGTTATCGGAGACAATTTACCGCCACGTGAGAGTCCCATGACCTTCCGAAGGGGTGCAGCGATGTACGGGTTGCATAGTCACGCAACACATTTACAGTGTTGGATTAGCCGGGATGGCTTGTAACACCAGCTGCAGTTTGTCTGCGATATGAAACGGCTGCATAATCATTTATTTCAGGGTGTGGTCCAATAAGTTTGTTTGCACGAGTTTGTATCTAAAGCCTTTTGTTGGCGGAAATTTAATGAAGGCTGTTACGGGTCGCCGCTTTGTGTCGGCTCTTACATTCCCACCACCAAAACCGAATCTAATCGAGAAAGAATCACGAGGCGATCGAAGGACCAATTTGTATCTGCCACTGATGTGCGAAAGGGACGGGCGCTCTACGGAATACAGTTTCGAGATCGCCACGTGTTTGTCGAAACTGAAACTGCCTTTTGACACACCCAACGGCACCAAATTTCAAAAAGGACCCACGACCGCTTGGCCTTTTGCAGTTGAGCGTTGGGCCCGCACGTACCGACAAGGATGTTCCGGATGAGAGAGTGGAAGGCGATGCCAGGGTTGGACACCTCCTCGACGTTGCGCAGGGCCGCTCTGTCGTGTCGCTGGCCACACTGGGGGCACTCCACGCTTAGGTCGTACGAGGGGAAGAAGAGGCGGAACGACACGCCTCGTCCGGGCAGCTGGCGCTCAGCACCCGCGGCTGCGCCGCTCCCGGCCTCCCTCCGGGACCCTGGGCCGCCATCTTGGCCCCGTTCAGCTGCTTCCCCAAGGCACGGAGGGAGAGAGTTAACGAGAGAAAGTCTGCGCTGTCGTCCACTAGAGATGGTGATGAAATGCTAAGGACTGAGCACACGACGTTACCTGGATCGAAAGAAACCAAAGAAAAACAAAATTTCTCTCCGAACTGACGCCTAATATTCGTCAGACTGAAATTTCCGGAATGTGGGTGCTTGTGGCAATTGTGTCAATAAAAAACTAGCCAGAAATAAAAATAAAAGACCGATCGGCTGTCTGGACAAGTTTTTTCACCGAAATAAAATGCTAAAGGCACCCACAATCTCAAATTCCGGTTGCACGAATATTATGTCGGCTCGTTGAGATTTCATTTGTATCTTTTGATCCAGGCAACTTCGTGTGCCCAAACTTTTGCATTTTATCACCTCCGCTGGAGTTTTCGCCTTTTGTGACGTGTAGTTTATTTATGCGAGCTGACAAACCGGGTTTCATTTTCTCTATCTAACCCTGTAGATCACAGTCAGTTGACAAGCTTCCTAGAGCTTGCCTGCTGTGGAAAGTGATCCTATTGTGGTTTTTATGATAAACATAAAGTCTGCACGAAAAGAGTGTTTATTGCCTGTGGAGACAGTGGTGTAGCCAGGAACTTTTTTTTCAAGGGCTGGAGGAGTGGTATGCTTTCTGGCCCTCTTTAGGGAGAGGTCGAAATGCACGAGTATATTTTAGAGCCAGCTGTGTTTCTTTATGCTTCCCCCTGGCTGCATCACTGAGAGGAGGCATTGCCGCTTACGGCGCCGTACCTGTTTACGTGCGGGCAACAAAGAAGAACTGTTTTAAATTGATGCTTTTCTGTAGAGCTTGTCAACCGATCAATCTCGGAATGTTGGTTGTCTGCTCCACCATGGTGCCTGGAACGTCTCCGACCGGTCCGATTGGCGCCCCATCGTACCCACACATTGAAATTGGTTTCAAGGCGGCAACAAATGATGTCGCAGAAGCGGGCGTGTCGTGCCGTCGGATGTCGCGATCGGCAATTGGCGGAAGTCCCGGCAAAAAGCAGTTGCAAAGTCCCAACTCCTGGCTGCCGAGGCTTCCGAGGACTGTCGAGCTGGACAGCGACCTGCAGCAGAACGGGTGTCTGCCACGGCCACCTCCGTTGCTGCGACACCGCCAGGACTGTGGCCAGCAACAAACTGACACTTCTGCGACGTCGCCAGGCGGAAATCGAGGGACCATGTTTTTGAACGCGGTACACAGACCAGTCGGACACACGTTCCAGACACCACAGACACCACTACCACAACTTTTATTTTTACATATCCACAAACAGCACTAAGCCTAAAAATTGGTACAGATATATCATGGGAACAAAAAAAAAAAAAATGCATGCAAGGCAGAAAAATAAAGAGACAAGCAAAGTCATAATCATGCACGCACTAGTAGCTTGATTGCTCGTCAATAGGTGTTCATGTCACAAAAAATATCTATCACAGACTGGTCTATTCTATTTATACGAGATGCATTCTCTGTAATTGGTGACATATGCACATAGAGTGCAGCCACCATATGTGTGTATGGTGGCTGCTCTGGGGTGGCAGAGTCATCAGCGAGAGCTTTTGGAAACATTGCATGGAGAGCAAGGGTGTGCAACATGCCTGACGTGCAGCGATGTAAAACCTTGTTTTGAGGAGAGCATGTTACGTGGCGCAGACAGTACAAAGCCACTGCAGCTTACGCATTGCAGCTAACGAAGTCGGGAATAGTACACAGTTTTACACACAGACAGCGGTTTACGCACTCCAATGCCGGAATACGTTAGACTGCTCAGACTTTGGAATTGTGGCTAACAACGAACTGCCACCCCTTGAGAAGTCTCTGCACTTCCTGTATTAGTACTAAAACACCGCTGATTGGCAGATTCGACACAAAGTAATGCTGCTGCCACCCTCTAGGTGCTTTTCCAACATGCCCTCCTTTGAGTACACTCTCCATCAGCATCTGCAGTTCCTCAGCATGAAATCAGAAGCTGCACATCCACATGGTGATACAGAGATAGGTTTCGAGAAAAACGCAAGGTTTCACTGACATGCGTTATGTAGCCTAAATTTCGCCTGCTGCGGAAAAATAATGCGGGATTACCAAAGTTTTCGCGTATCAGCGCAGTACAGGTTTTATCAGGGCTGCTTGGGAACCAATCTATGTATGCTTATCAAGAAACTAGTAACGAGGGCTGCCTAAACGCCAATGAAGTCATCACACGGAAACATAAATCCCCACCTAAAATGACGCAACCACTGAGCCACTGGGATTGATAACTCCTGAAAAACAACGAAAAAATTGTAAGGAGATAACGAACCTAACAGCCTTTGGAAACTGAAAATTCGCTTTGCTATCTCCGTTGGCGTTTTGGGTCGACCCGAGCGGATTCGTTCCAAGTATTTGGTTCCCTAACTGCAAAGCAGAAAAAATGCCAGAGAATCAGCTGGTAATGCGGGGGGTCAAATCTGCTGGTCAGCACGAGTACGACATGAGGCCTAGGTATACAAACTAAGGATACGACGCCAAACACTGGCGACGGTGAACAAGCGGGGCTTTATAGCGCAGTTTAAACGCTCGACGGAGCTCAAAACCAGCTTGTTAGCCACAAACGCCATCGAAAAAAGCGTCCATGGATGAAGAAATCGACGCATCACCCACCTCAAGTCTCGCAGACGGCGGTCGGCTCCTAACATATGACTGGACAGACGAGAGACGCCACGGAAGGCCACAAGTTCGGATTGAAACCAGACGACGGAGCCCAAAAGAATTTTTGCTATCTCTTTTGCGTGTGACGACAACGCGACGTATGGTCGACGGGCTGTGTCACCCGCGCATCGCGGCAACGTTGGCAACGTCGCGAGCTGCACGCGATGAAAGATGCTTTTTAAAACAAAACACTTCCTTCGCAGGGCTCTCTGCTGCAACTGCTGCAACCCACACTCGCCATTGAGTGTACGGGTTGGAGGAGGAGGTTTGGTGGGGGGCGATAAATGGGACTACTACAGAAGGTGGGGAGCGTGGGAAAGGGGGAAAGAGACAAAATAAACACAAAACGAATGCTGTGCCTAGATTACGGAGTGTTTTCAACTGGTCGAATGGGGTCACGTGGTTTCTGGATCGCGTTTTCAATGCAAGCCGTGCAAGCTGCGAGAACGAGCAACTCCTAGCTAAGCTCAGCCTTCCGCTTGCCATCCTTTATCTCACGTAATAAATGACGCATGGGAACTTGCGATTGACTTGCCCAGGAAGCCCAGGAAGTATTCGCCATTAAATCGCAAACACTTTCTATGGTTTTAGTTGCTTTCTGTCTTAAATCTAGTTTCTCTAAAGACGAAAACAATCGGCAGCGCCGCGTTACGATCAGAGTGGCGTTTATGTGAACTACGCAAAAACGGAAAACCTTGTCCATAGAAATCTACAGAGAAGATGCAAGCGAGCTGGTGAACTTTCAACATTAAAACCCGAGACGTAGGACAAAAAAAAGAAGAAAAAAAAGGAAAACACAGACCTGTGTCTGAATGTGTGTCCCCTTTTTTCTTCTCTTTTTGTCCTACGTCTCGGGTTTTAAAAT
>JAZHYW010047377.1:0-29340 GCA_037355805.1 Ixodes ricinus | reverse complement strand
ATATGAACATCCTAAAGCAGATTCAGCAGCAAGTGTCACAACCAGATGGCTTTTACTGTTGTCCCCACCCCTCCTTTCCCCTTCCAACACCTTGGCTTAGGAAAAACTATTTTTTAGGCTTACTCATTTTATGAAACCCACTCATAAAATTTGATCATGATAATACATTACACAAAGACGCCTTTGGCGAAAAGTTTGAGATGCCCCCGTTCCGCTGGTTTATTAGGGGCGAAGCTCCTTAGGGGCTAGCCATGTCCGTATGTCCGTCCCGTCCGCCGTAGGCCGGCGTCGGGTGCTCGTGCTTCTGCTCGTGAGATCACGTGCTCACGAGCACGTGAGCATGTGCTCACGTGCTCATGTAAGCAAAAAAAAATTGGAAAAAAAAAAGATGAAAAAAATTATGAAAAAAGAAAAAGAAGAAAAAAAAAGAGTAGGGGGTTCTGAGATGCCATCCCATCTGTCTGCTTAAAAAAAAGAAAAAGAAAGAAAACCACACATTCTCCTACTGCCATGAATGAAAAGGACCGAAAAGCTCGGCATGCAGCGCCTCAGCGTCTACGTAGACAGCAAGCTGCTCCGGAGACCAGGGCGCGAGAAGCTGTTGCACAGCGTCAAAGACGCCAAACGGACCCGGAGTTGAGAGCTCGGGAAGCGGCGGCAAAGCGTCAACGCCGACAGCAAGCAGCAATACCTATGACCAAAATCAGTATCATCAGCACCACCCGAGCTTCGACCCAATCAACATCATTCACCACGTGGAGATGCGGTCATTTTTTCTTTTAATGCGAATAGCATTCTTTGGATACTTCACGCGCTTTTCGTCTATGTATCTATCTATCTATCTATCTATCTATCTGGCTATCTAACCTCTTATGCCGCGGGTCGATAAACAAATAAAAAGACCGGCGCCGGCTGGGATTCGAACCGTTGACCCTTTGATCAGCAGGCAGGCGCGCTAACCTGCAGAGCTATGAAGGCAGTCATTCAACGCACTCTAACGGTTGTTTATATCTTCACCATAGGACGCGCTTTGTAGCGCTGTCACAGCTACCGGTGCGCGCGCGTTCCATGCACGAGGGCTCATTCCGCCTCTCGTGAGGCCGAGCACGGCCGCTACATCACCCTTTCCCCGAGCGCGGGAGAGGGTGAGCTAGCGGCCGTGCTCAGCCTCACGAGAGCAGGAATGAGCCCTCAGTGCATGGAACGCGCGCGCACGGCATGCTGTGACAGCGCTGTAGAAGCGCGTCCTATGGTAAAGATATAAACAACCGTTTAGAGTACCGTTGGTTGAGACTAGCTGAGACGCCAGAAAGTCTGGTCGGTACCATTTTGAGTGTTTGTGCGTATGGCGCATGCTTTGCTCGCCTTCCTAAGTGACACAAACGCACGTGCTGGGCTGCGGAGATCGTGCGCAGGGCTGTGAAAGTGTCAACAAATTTAGAATCGCCTCAAGAGTGGGCTGGCGTATCTAGAGTGTGCCGGCCACCTGACGAACGCGCATAACTCCGCACCGTTTGATGCTATTCGCATTAACGTAGATAATCATTCCCAAAGGATGGGTTCTGCTGATTTTAATGCGAATAGCATTCTTTGGATACTTCACGCACTTTTCGTCTATGTATCTATCTATCTATCTATCTATCTGGCTATCTAACCTCTTACGCCGCGGGTCGATAAATAAATAAAAAAGACCGGCGCCGGCGGGATTCGAACCGTTGACCCTTTGATCAGCAGGCAGACGCGCTAACCACAGAGCTATGAAGGCAGTCATTCAACGCACTCTAAAACGGTTGTTTATATCTTTACCATAGACGCGACAGCGCTGTCACAGCACGATGCGCGCGCATTCTCAGCCATTCCTCGTGAGGCTGAGCACGGCCGCTACGCTCACCCTCTCCCGCAGCTCGGGAGAGGGTGATGCTAGCGGCCGTGCTCAGCCTCACGAGAGCAGAATGAGCCCTCGTGCATGGAACGCGCGCGCACCGGGTAGCTGTGACAGCGCTGTAAAGCGCAGTCCTATGGTAAAGATATAAACAACCGTTTAGAGTACCGTTGGTTGAGACTAGCTGAGACGCCAGAAAGTCTGGTCGGTACCATTTTGAGTGTTTGTGCGTATGGCGCGTGCTTTGCTCGCCTTCCTAAGTGACACAAACGCACGTGCTGGGCTGCGGAGATCGTGCGCAGGGCTGTGAAAGTGTCAACAAATTTAGAATCGCCTCAAGAGTGGGCTGGCGTATCTAGAGTGTGCCGGCCACCTGACGAACGCGCATAACTCCGCACCGTTTGATGCTATTCGCATTAACGTAGATAATCATTCCCAAAGGATGGGTTCTGCTGATTTTTTATATGAAATTTGTTACGCCCAAACAGCACCTAAGTGTGTACTATAGATCTTTTCACAAGGGTGCCACCATCTTGAATATTGTCACTTCCAGTATGGACGAAAACATTGTTTTGACGTCGCCACGCCAACAGAACGCATTTAGAATATAAGCGAAACAACTGCCACGGACTCTCGTTTTACCTCCCTCCATTTTTTTACTATTTACAGGTTGAAATTTTTATTACTTTTTCATTGCCCATACTGGATATGCCTATTAGGTGGCTGGGGACGAGAGCAAACTAGAAAGGTCTACACAAGGATTTGTTTTTTCTAGATCGTTCATTATGACGAGACGCAACATGACAAATTTTGTGAATGGCAAAGTATGTTGATCATGTTTGATACAAGCTTCTTTGTGAGGCTAAAAAGAGTAAACATCTGTCAAGGTGTGCTATGTATGAGACATTTTATATGCGAAACTAGGCACTGGGCACTAAATATGCACCAAATGCAGACAATATAAAAAAAAACGATCTTTGCAGACTATACACTGGATGCAGATTACAATCCCGAAAAATATGATACACAGTCAACTAAGCTGGAATGTAGGGTAATTAGGTTACAAACATTACCGCCTTTGAACGACTAAATCCTGCTCCAAATAGTGAACTTGCATTACAACTACTCTTAAAATACCTTGTGAAGTTAAAGGGTCCTACAACTGCCAATTGATTGTTCGGTTTCGAACAGGAGAAACAAAATACATATAAATTTCCCCACCGGCAAAAGACAGACTCCTAAGGAAACACGGTCCACAAATCGAACGTTTGCTCAGGGAGTCCCTACGTCTAATAAGGCAAACTATCACAGAGAAAAGTTACAACCGAGTTCTCCAGATCAAAGCAAAACACTAGAGAGAACTTAGACTGCATCACGAAGGGAGATATGACAGAATTGAAATCAACTTCAAAAATTTTGTGCAGTCTTTTTTCTTTTTCTTTTAGCATTGTCTCTTTGTGTTTAAGTGATCTTCACATCTCATCCCACCAAGTGAAAGGAACACATGTTTAAAATTTCTTGGCTGGGCAAAAACAAATAAAAATTACACCATCTTCCCGAGGGGAACCATGGGGTGATACGGAGCATCGCGGATCGTTATTAACGGCGTTATTAACGTTGTTAGTAACGTTGTTAACTTGCGTGTTATTACAATGTTAACTTGCGTTGGTTACCACACATTGCGTAAACGTTGTTGGAAACTCCGCGATGCTCCGCATCACCCCATGGTTCCCCTCGGGAAGATGGTGCAATTCTTAATTGCGTAGAGCGAAGGTGAAACGGCTAAGGAAGGTCTTCAGGCGAAACACAGGTGCGAACGAAGCCGTCCGATCCGACATCCTGGACCCGCAATATCGGCGGTCGGAGCAGCGAGGGTTCAACGCTCTCCGTTGCTACGAACAGCACCTCTCGCCCCCTGGGTCAACTTCGGGCAGCACGACACGTACGGATTGGAGCGGATTCGTCGTAGCATGTGTTAGAGCAGCTTATCAGCAATTTAGATCATAGAATCTTATTTACCCTTTCATGGATCTGCATTTTTTTTTTCAATCAGTATCTCTTCCACCGTGGTTTGGGTTTTTTCACTCGGTGCCGTTACGCACCAAGATTATACACTAGTTTATTGTCGCATAAAGGAAAATCTAAGAGCTTAAAGATAAATAGTACACACACTTCTAAACATCTAGGTAGCACACTCGCTGCAGGCTGAACGAATAGCCAGAAAGGGCCAAAACTTCGACGCGCCCGCTTCCGAGACAGTCTAGAAGACAGAGGCGGCTGTGTGTTAGACTCCGGACTTCGAACCGAGCTGGTTTCCAGTTGTGCGTCGGATGTCGAGCTGTTATCCGACTCCGAGTTCGAGAATGGTTCAAAGTCTGAACCCGAAGAGCCATCAGCTCCAGTCTCCGCTACGCTACCTCCGGAGCAGACCGGCACGCGCGGCTATCTCGAAGCATCACTTACACAGAGCGTCCAGTTTCGCCAATTTCAAAAAAGCCGCACCAAAGGGAACATGACCGCAATTCACGGTTGTAGTTCCCTACAGACCTACCGACGATGGCAGCACCTCACCACGAACGCTCCCGTTCAAGAAGAGCGCGCAATCTTTGAGCAGAGCAGTTGCGGACGTGCGAGCAGTCGCGGACGTACATGTACGGCAGAAACCTTGCGGGACGCACTGCGCCGCTGACGTACGGGTACGGCAGTAACCATCAAAGGGTTAAGCAGCGTCTAGTACTTGAGGTGTGCACTTTGCTTTGATGAGGATGGCTTTGTGGTCGCTGAAGTGAACCGTGAGGGGATCTTGGTGCAGTGGGTGGATCTTGAAGTTGGTGAAGACGTGATCAATGCATGTGCCGTGAATGGTAGTTGGCTGCTGTTTGCAGTCGTCGTATGATACGTGTTGCAGCGAGTGGTGTGATGACATGTACTCAACTATCCAATGGCTCTTCATGACGTTGACATTAAAGTCGCCAATGAGCATGAAAGGATGTGTGTCTGCGTATTGCTTTTGGTAGTCACTCATGGCCTCGTCGATGTACTGCTCCACGGCTGTGCGTGAGAGGTTGGGTGCGAGGTACATGGTCATGACGTTAACGCCGTAGGCGCTAGCGGCACAATGCTCGCCGTTGCTACGTTGGTCAGCAGTGGGGCGCAGTTGCAGGTCCAGCGCGTTGACGGAACGTTTGTCGGAAGAACGGAGTGAAGTGGAGTCAACAGCGCTGAACTGAACGTGCGCAGCGCGCTACCGCTGCTTATATTCACACTTGAAGGAGAGGAGACTAAAGGAGGAGAGTGGCGCATGCTCGCGCGGTGTGAGCAGAAGCGAACGCACGCGAGGTGATGCGCAGCTGGTAGAGAGAGAGAGCGGAGAGAGTAACGTGCAGCTGTTGGAGAGAGGGAAGGAGGAGAGTTGCGCATGCGTAGTGCGAGTGCGGACTACGACGCCGACGCCGCGGGACATAGACCCGAGCAAGAGATGCTCCGCATCTAAAAATTGCCGGTTCCTTAGTGTGTAGATGGTTGAGCGATGTTGGTTATTAATTTACGATAAGGAAAGAGGGACAAATGAACTGCGATGACATCGGACATGTGGCCCCCTCTGGTACGCACGGACTATGATATGTTATGGTCTACAGCCTGCAGACTGCACGTGTTCGAGAGTTGAAATTTTATGTAGCTATACAAGGATTTGCTTTTCCAAGATTGTTCGATTACGAGGGACTCGACGGATTTTGTGAACGACAGATCATGTTAATGATCATTATTGCATGATACCTGCCTCTTTGTATGCTCATAAAGAAGGTATTTTCTAAGTATGCTGTGCATGAGAAATCTTGCATTCAAACTAATCACCAGGTGCAAACTATGCGCTAGGTGTGGACTATCCAAAAAAAAAAATTTTTTCTCGGCCAAATTTTTTTTTGTTGATTATACATTTGTTGCGTTTTGCAGACTATACATTTGTTGCGTTCTGCAGACTATACATTTGTTGCAGACTATTGTTTGGACGTCCTGTCACGATTTACATGGCACAGGATCTGCTGCGAAACCTCACCAATAATGGCTGCCGCTGTAACAAGGGCGACAATGCAAAAGGAAGTCCCACCTCTGACACCAGGTGCACCTTTCCAGGGTGTTCTTGGAGAGCACTGGAATGAGCTCGTCCTTGTCTTGACTGTACCAGCACGTCACACCTGCAAGGTGCCAGAGCGTCACAGGCCAAGCCATCGTGCATACCCACTCGTTAAGGCATATCTCACAATAGAAATATCAGATTTTTAGAATTATTAGAGTTTTCAGTGGCGGTGCCATTAGAGTCGTGCTAAGCTTTTTCAAGACAGATTTAGCTATATTTGTGCCTTCAACTATACTCCGTTCACCCCTAAGCTGACAGCGCAGTGGAAGCTACGTGCTCGTCTGTCAGCTGAAGGGTGAACAGAGTATAAGTGCTTACCACAACCCACATCATAAAACAAGGTATAGTAAAAACGTTCAGCCCTTCCACTCTCGTGAAGAAGGAAGACCAGCGGAGCTGTACTCGATACACTGTGTGCTTCATCTTCGTTGTTGTCTGTTTTTTGCACTGTTTCCTACCATGAATTCCCACCAACGCACCCAACCATCCATTCTTCTATTATAGCTGGAAAGGTTGCCGCCATCTACGAGCGACGGCGGAAACCATACTGGTTGTGTGCTTGCCGCCGTCGCTCACAGATGGCGGTAGCTGTCCAGGTAGGTTTGTGTCGACATACACGGACACGATCTTGGGGAACCTAGCCCTTAACAGCTCCGCTGTAAAAAAAAAGAAAGGCCCTATTACAAAATCTACTCCGTGCAACAACACAGCAAAAGTCCTTTACTGAGGACATCCCACAACATAGTATACATTTACCCTATGATGTGAAAGCCTGCATACTGAAAGCATGTTAAACTGCTCCGGAAAAATCGAGCAGTCCAATGCAAACCAATATAAGAGTTGAGGGACATCCTGAGAGAGTTGGGCTTTTGGTTGGGTAAATGCGTTTACCAAAAATAAAGGAGCGATCTACAATCGTAACCAAAGAATGTCAACCTATATAAGATTGAGAAGACATTTCTGAGCTCATTAAGCTAACTCAGATGCTCCTCCACATCGCGGTGAAGTCCAATAATGCGCGTCGGCGCAAAACTGTGAGGTGTGTGCTGCGCACTTAACAAATTTTGAACACCACGCGAGATCAAACTAGCAGAACTGCAGGAATCCAGCCACAGAGCACGGCTACACAACCTCGAAGCACAGGCCTCTCGCGAGTTGTAGCGAGGAAACGCCGGATCGGCCACTAGCACGGCCGTGCCGAGCGAAAACCCAGTCTCGAAGATTTTCTCCAGCCGTCGATTACACGTACAAATCACATCAGATTCAACTTCAAGCTGATAGGTGACAAATGAAGCACAGTACACAGTGAAGTACCGCCTGAACAAACTTCAAAGGACCTGAGATAAAGGTTCGCTTAAACTCGGCCGAATACATTGGACACAATAGGATTCTGCCGGGAATTTCACAACAGTTTATCCGAACAGTCTGTTTAACCGGAGTCTGTTCAAGGGCTATTTTGCCGTAACTACTTTTCCGAGATATTGACACGGCAAAGCCTCATTGGGCAAGCTTCGCCGGTACAAAACGAGCCTGCCGAAGGCTGATTAACCATCGCTTCAGACGAGAAATGTCAAGTTGGAGTACCTTAGCCACGGTCACACTGCCAATACGACGAAAAAAAGACAGCCTGCAGACACATCTAAAGCATACATGCGTACGAAGTGAACGTGCATCAATTGTGCTTTAGGCGTGTCCACAGATAACTCTATCATCCCGTCTACAGCCAATGCAGCGTCTTTCGTACAATGCGTAAGCAGTGCAACTGCGGCCGTGGGCGGTTCCATCCGTCCCGAGCGAGTTCGGGAGACCGGTTGTCGGAGAGGTGCGTTCTTACCATGCTTCCGGAAGGAGTACAGCTTGTCTGGCAGGAGTCCCCCGTGGTTGCGGATGGCCCCCGTGTAGAGCAGGCCCCCTGGCCGGAACCACTCCGGAGCCACGTGGTGCTCGCACACGCCGTTACACGTGAGGCAGCGGTAAAGGCGCCGCTCCTGCAGCGCCCTCTGCGTCGCGCTCACTACGAGCGAAGGTCGCACGCCCACGACGCCTGCGAGGACAGACGCAAGATTTGCACGGAGTCGACACCACCGGCCCCCCCGAACACCTCTGTGGGTGTCTTCCGGCCGTTCTTTCGTCAGCTATGCCGGGCACCTCGAAGGGGTTAGAAAGTGCCACAAATAAAATATGAGGTAACTATACCGCTAGGACCTGTTGCATGTTCCTATATTTCTGCTGTATCCGTTTTGAGAATGGCGCGACAGTTCCACGGATAAATTGATTGAAGTGCGGGACCCTCGGATGCACCGCATACGAAACTGCTGCCACGCTTGTCGGACAATGACGCTGCGTTCGCCCAGCGCGCGGCCTCCCCTTGCACACGCTCGCGAACTTGGCTCTCTCGGCGTCTTGCGCTTTGGCACCCATGTTTATCTTCTGCGTTTCGAGCGCGTCGTTTTGAGACGACGACGCCTACAGCATTGCTCGCTTCATCGGAGTGTTCGACCCTGATCGCAGCAGCAGTGAGAGCGATTCTTATCGAAAGATGCTGGAAGCTGATTGTTTTGAACATTGACCGGCTCGCAACCAGGTTTGGCGATGACGACGAGATTGTCGCGGTGAAGTTGCCATTCTCCGAGACAATCTCGCACGTGCATGCAGGGTGGAAGGTCAAAGGGCAAGGGGACAAGAGTGAGAGCATACCGTATTTACTCGAGTAATGGCCGCACCGCTTATGAAAAACCCTGAGGGTTCGCTTTCCGTGGAGCACGCAGATTTCCAATCACCGCGATCGACAGCATGATTCCAGCTGTTTACAGGACAGCGATAACGTCTTCGTGCGAAGATACCGTCTGTGCAGATTGCATTTGGATGGAGAATCGTGTTCTCGGTCTGATTATTCGCTATGTTATTTATGCAGAACACAGTGATTGGCTGTATATGGGGTATGTGGGAAAGTAGACGCAAGGGCCTTGTTCATAAATAGTGCGGCTATTACTCGAGTGAATACGGCACGTTGGAGTAGCCGAGTAGCACGAGGCGAGCTTGGGCGAGCATGGGGGCACCTAGAATGATAGCGTTCAACTGAATATGACGATCGCATGATTTATGGGCACCATAGTGTGAGTAACTTGAGCAGTGTTGCCTGGTCGCTGGACGAAAATTCTCAACGTTCGTAAACTGGCCATTGGAATTACTAGAGCTCTTAAAATCACTAAACTTGGTGCATATACTACCGTAAAACACCGCAGAAGCACCCATTTCGTTCAAGCACCCACCATTAACATTGCCAAAACTTAGGAATTCTGCAAATAGACCACAGGCAAAATTTAGAGCGCCATCTGATAGCGTGCCGAGAACTATGTCTGTCATCTTGGTAGTGGCGAGAAAACGAAACCAGTGACCCGACCGGCAAAGACCTCATGTAAACAAGCGACCATGCTTCGTGCGAGATATGCAATTCCAACGCGTTGCATGCGTTCCGCTGCGGATGCAGCGATAAACCTTCGATTCGTGCGTGGCGTGAACGCAGACGTAAACAAGCACACAATTTTTTATTTTATTTTTATTTGACACACTGTTTTTGACAAAAACAATCGGTGACAACGTGAATAAATATGTGGACGTTATTGCACAGCGCGAAGCCATTTAGAATTATTGAACAGGGCCCTAATCTTTTCACAAAGTTGTACTAAAATTATTTTTGAGCTTTTTTTGTTTTCATTTATGCACGTTGTAGTGTAGGCCTACATTTTTCTTGATGCTCAAGCAGCTCAATGAATGCGGACGAGAACAAGGCTCTTAAGCGAGGCAAAAAGATGACAGTTTTAATTATCTACACCACCAACCATAATTGAAATTAGCCCTCATTTTAATGTCATATATTAAAAAAAATTAATTACTTAGGACCTCATTGCTTTGCAGCAATTTCTATAGACTTGATCTGGCGTCAGTAAACGAGGTTTGTAAAACACTTCTAAAATTCGGAGAGTTTGTTGATATAATATTCTTGAATATTTCAAAGCGTCGTCATGATGTGGTATCAAAAACACAACAGACACGGACACGGGATTTTGCTGTCTTTTTTTTATCGAAAGTCATCGACCGTGGCGTTCGACTTAGGATCATCACAGTGGCTAAAACTTTGATGTCGGCGGCGGCGAAAACTTTTGTTGCGGACGTCGAATGGAGCAACACGTGCGGTGCAAACTTCATTTCACAACATCCTTTTCTTTTCTTTCTTTTGTTGCAGCTGAGGTAAAAATTTTGTCTAGTGCAAAAAAGCTCGGGAGGTAGTTTTCAGAATGTCAGTGCAGTTATTCTGCCAGGGTTGAACTATTAATAACGCAACATCCGTCAACTGTGCTTGAGGTCAATGCTATCTGAAACCAATTTGAGCTCTTTGCAATGCCTGAAAAATGGTGCCCAGGGAACAGTTTCCTTTAGAAGAACAGATGGCTTTCACGAAAAGATACTTCTGCCAGTAACAACTAAAAATAAATAAATACATTATTTTGTGTTCTGTAGAGGGCAATGATATGTATTGTCTGTGGTGTTAATTTAAATGCGATACCTATAAAAATCTAGATGAAAAAACTTTCAGTTTTTCCACTCTGGTGAAGAAGGAAGACCAGCAAAGCTGTACTAGGTGGGACGACCTCAAGGACGAATTCTTGGACGACCTCAAGGACGACGCCTAGAGGACGACATCTAGAACGACGTCTAGAACGACGTCTAGAACGGCGTCTACGACGTCTAGAACGACGTGACGACATCAGCGTCCAGAACGACCTCGAGGACGACTTCTAGCACGACCTCGAGGACGACCTCAGGAACGACGCCTGGGACAACCTCTCGGACGACCTCTCGGACGACTTCTAGGACAACCTCAAGGATGACGTCTAGGACGACGTCAAGGATGGCTTCTAGGACGACCTCGAGGACAACCTCTTTGACGACTTCAAGGACGACGTCTAGGACGACCTCAAAGACGACTTCTAGGACGACACCTAGAGAAATTGAGCCTTTACACTCTGGTGAAAACCAAAGTAGAAAGGCTGGAAAGGTTGCCACCATCTATGAGAGATGGTGGCAACCAGACAACCGGCAAGCCGGTTTTCTGGTTGCCACCGTCACTCATAGATGGCGGTAGCTGTCCAGAGTTTTGTGTCAACATTTATTTGGTGATGGACACGAAACTAGGGAAACTAGCTCTTAACAGCTCCGCTGTAAAAAATCAAACTTTGAGTTGCATGTATTGGAGTGGAGCAGTCTACCGCTAAACAGTACCACTTTATGCATATTCGCATCGAAAAAAAAAAAAAAATTACAAGTGTCCTCAGAGATGAAAAGCATGACGGCTTAGCCCCTTGGGCTTGCTAAGGGGCGACTGCGCTTGCAGACTTCTGTGCAACCTTGAACCTCTCCCACCGAGGGCTTCATCATAAGACGTTCAGGGGACACATGGACACCATGGTGCAGGCTTGCCAGGCAGCAGCAACAGCCACAGAAGCAGCGAGTGTTGAGGTGGTGAAGGACGTCTACGAGAGCTTCCTCAACCCTGCCGGAAACGTGGATATCATTTTTGACGGCACATGGAAGACACGCGGACACAACTCCAACATCGCAGTGGGTTGCATCCTCGAGCTTTACACTGGCCTGGTGCTGGACCACGTTGTCCTCTCAAGGTACTGCCGTGGCTGCCAGGGTGCACCTGACCCAGACGACGACAGCTATGGGGACTGGGTGATCAACCACAAGTGTATGAAGAACATTGACTGCAACGCAGGACGAATGGAAGCTGAGGCAGCCCTCATTCTGTTCAGGCGGTCTCTGGCGAAGAATGGACTGCGCTACACCACCATCCTTTCCGATGGTGACAGCCGCACCTTCCATGCCCTTACACAAGACAGCGTCTATGGATACCTCGACATTGAGAAAAAAGACTGCCTGAACCACGTACACAAGCGGATGGGAGCAGCTCTTCGTACCCTGGTGGAGAAGAAGAAGGCACAGGGAGAGTCGCTCGGAGGAAAGGAAAGCTGACCCAGGACAAGATAAAAAAAATAACAAACTACTACGGGTACGCCTTGAGAAGCCACAAGCATGATGTGCCAGGGATGGAAAAGGCAGTGCAAGCAACTTTGTTGCACATGACCTCGACAGATGAAACCCCGGACCACAGCCACTGTCCCGAGGGGGACAGTTCCTGGTGCTCCTACAACCGAGCACTGGCCAACCACGAGGAGCCACCACCACACAAGAACCCACTGCCAGGCTTCATTCGCACTGCACTGGAGCCAGTCTTTGAGAGGCTGGGCGACCGGGCACTCCTGAAGCGCTGCAGTGATGGCATGACGCAGAACGCCATAGAGTGCCTACACTCCGTGATCTGGGGCCAGAACTCTAAGAACACACATGACTCTCTGCTGTCAGTGGAGAGGGCTGTCGCTGAAGCCGTGTCACGCTTCAACCAGGGAATGGCAAAGACGAGCAAGGCTGTAGCAGCACAGCTTGGCTACAGCACAGGTAGCTGCCTGATTCGCAGGAGTCTTGAGAAGGACAGGCGGAGGCTTCGCAAGGCCAACAAGGCTCACTCTGAGAGTGAAAAGGTCAAGAAGAGGATGGCCAAGAGACACAAGCCTGCCAGGACCCAGGACTACAGCCCAGGACTGCTATGACCGTGTGCGCACATCAGAGACTACTAAACTAATTTCGTGATTTCATGTTTTTTTTGTTTTTTTTGTCAGGTGCCATTTTTTTACGGAGGTTTTGATTATGTTTTCATAAGCCGATTGCAATAAACTTGGTGTTGTTGTTTTCAGCAACAACTGAACTGCACCCTAAAGCTTTTCTTTTTCTCTAGACTTGATATATAAAAGTGCCAACATCGGAGAAACTTCAAGTGTGATTTTCTCAGCTTTGTCTTTTTTGTCCAGAGCCATTGCCTTACGGAAGTTTTCGTAATGTTTGCATGAGCGGATTTCAGTAAGCTTGGTATCATTGTTTTCAGTAATAACTGAGGTGTATCCTAAAGCTTTTCTTTTTCGTCTGAAATCAATAGATAAAAAGTAATTAGCTGAAACGTGGATTATTTAGTGACAAGTTTTTTGCTTTGAAATTCCATGATTTATTTCTGGTAGACAAAATAGCTTTGTAAACATTCAATTAGCTTTAGGATATATGGTGAACCCTTGGAAATCACTGCATATTGTTAAAATATAAATTTTTTTATGTGAAATTACCATGACGACTTGTAAGAAATTACCTTATTGGAATTTTATATTTTGCCATATCTTTTGTTCTAAAAGAGATATCTGAAATTCAACTGCAGATTTGAAATCACCATCCAATGATATATATGCATGCCAATTTTCAGCGAGGTAACTCAATAAATAAAAAAACACATTTAAGTACCCTCTTCCCACCTTAACAAGGTTTTACTCTACTGCTTCCCCGCAGTGGACAGGTGCTCAATGAGAAGCGCACTCAATGGGTTTTTTTGCCACAATCAACACCTCGAAAAGTATGAATATCGCAGTTCATCTCAAAGCAAATATCGAATAGTCTATTATTCGAAAGTTTGAATACTGCATGAACCCTAGTTCTGAAAATGCGAGTATATGTTTCCGAGTTGACAAAACTCACAACGAGCACATTAAGTGATACGAGTTTTGAAAACGCAAGTGTGAGTTTTGTGAAACGGGACTCATTTTAGTCTTGGATTAAATTATGAGTGTTTTCAAAACAGACCTCAGGTTTCGACAGATCCTGCGTAAACGAATGCGAGTTTCGAAAACATGAGCGGGTTATGCGAGTTTAACGAAACTCGCATCAATTCCATAAAAACATTATGCAAGCCTTGAAGATGCAAGTGCGAGTTTCGTAAGTCTGACTTAAATCTCAAATCAATGAAGAGTTTTGAAAATGCGAGCGGGAGTTTCGCTGAGTACGACGGAAGTCACATCAATCTCTCATGAAACACGCCGAGTGTCGAGAATGTGGGCTCGGTTACCGGTGCGCTTGTAGACGTAGTGGTGCACGTCGGCCACCAGGGTTGGGTGCAGGCCGTACTTGTCGTAGAAGACGTCGTCCATGGCCGCCGTGAGGCGCAGGGATGTAGCTCTCCGAGAGGTGGTAGTCGCCCCCGACAATGCAGCAGCCGTTGGCGTCAAACTCCATGTACACGTCCACCAGGCCCTGGGGCACGCCCCAAGCCTTGGGCAGGAGGGAGCGGGGCAGCTGCGGGAGCTTATCCCCTGCGGTCAGAGAAGAGCCACTAAATAAGCGAACGACATCCCTGTCATCCCGGCTGCTTATCGCTTTGAGTGTCACGCCCGAGTATTCGCTCCTTCTTACGCGAATTGAAACGTGGAGGCACAACTGTGCAAATGTCCCTTAGACACTTCCGGTCTTGAACTGAACGGTGGGTTTTGTAGTATTTGCAAAATCAAACCTATGCGCCATCTTTGGGAGATGGTCACTTATAGCACTGTTGCACTTAAATGGCATTGCGAATACTCATCTTTTCCGAAACGGTTATTGACAAAAACGATCCATTTCAACCCAGGACCAAGTGTTTTTAGTCGTCACCATCACCGGCAAGGTGTCCGGTGATGGTGACAAGCATTTCGTGTCGTGCTAAGGAAAGCTAGAGAACAACTTGCCAGCAACACCAAAATTGCTGGGAAAGGTGACCCATCTGAAGTGGGCCTTACAGCAGCTCCTCGAGCTGTGACATCAGCGACTTCGAGAAAGTCATGGAAGTAAGAACCTCCATCGAGAAAACAAACGGAAGCGATTGGCTGGCGGTGCGATACGAAGGTCGTCGAGGGACGTCTGCCGCCGAGTCAGAGACCACGAGGGGAGCCTCTCACCCAGGCGCACCCCGACGAGGGGTATGTAGTGAGTTTGCGTCCCCGAGGAGCTCCAGGAGAGGCAGAGGGGGGTTTCTGCGGTTGAGGGGCCCCCCTACACTGCTCGGGCGCCACTAGGCTGGGCAGGAAGAGGGCGGCGTAGTCGCCCAGGCTCTGCATGCCCGCCAGCGAGTCGAGCAGGATGATGGGCCTCCGCAGCACGTTGGCCAGGCTGAACACGTGGATGTTGCGCAGGCCCAGCAGTTCCTCCTTCGGGGGCAGGAACTCCGGGTCGCACTCGGCAATGATGGAAGCCCACTCCTTCTCGTCCACAAAGTCCTTCAGCAGCTCCTGCGTGCGGCGAAGGAAACTGAGCTCGTACTACCCTCTTCGGACCCTGCGTACGCTATCACTAATGTTCAATGTTTTCATAAAAATTTGAAAAATTAAAAAAAATACAAAAAAAAAAACGCTTGTTGATAATATTTTTGTTAGTTTTGACATACCGTAAAACCCTGAGCACAAATAAAAATTTTGAGATAATTGAGTAAAACTGGGGGATGGGCGCTCCCTCAAGTCAAAAATATGTACAGATATGTCCTTCATGTATTTTCGGAACGTTACAAAATTGAGAGGTGGCGCTTACTGTGGAGTGGGCGGATGCTCGGTATTTCACGGTAGCCGCAAAGCTCAGAATTTTCTATGCCACAAAGGCCAAATGAAAAGTAAAAAAAACTGTGTTTTACTAATAAATTTAGTAAGAGCACGAGATCAGTTTCCTTTGAGATCTCGGACTACCGACAGAAAGGATTTACCTTTTTAGCTTGTCAAGGTTCACTCAAAACAATGGGTCATGGTACCTTTGAGTCATGACAAAGTCATTGTTTAGGTTCCCTCTAGGGACCACAATACTTGTGCTTCTTAGAAGGAGAGGTAGTGCTTTTTATGACATTGAAAGCTATGAACCCATAGGTCTCAATGGAGGGCAGTTGAAGCTTCCATGCTTCCCAGTAACTATACGTCCAGGAGTTATTAACATAAAACATTATTTGGCTGGGTGTTCAGCATTTTGCGAGTCCTATAGGTAAACCCAGTCTTGGGTAAGTTACTTTTAAAAAGTAATTCAGTTACAGTTACTTTCAGAAAAAAGTAGCGAAGTTACCGTTACAGTTACCGCAACAAAAGAGTAACTCGTTACAGTTACAGTTACTTTTAAAAAGTACCGACGTTACTTTTCAGTTACTTTTCTTTAACACATAAAAATTTAGAAAAAACTAGAAAACGCCTTTCACAAAGGTATACTGCTTAAAATTAAAACGTATGTTCTTTGTTCTCATCAACATCCCTATCCTTGGTAGCTCTAGCACATTGCTGGGTCGTTGACGGTTGCGCTGGGTTCATAGTCCCTGGACATATTTCAGTTCGTACCCGGCAAGCCAGAAACAAACCTCGCGGAAACATCAGTAAATTTTATGTTGACTGTTGACACCACGCCGGAGTAGTGGCGCAAATCAAAATACGAAACGTGCGCAGCGCCCTCCGCGTGTATCGTTTCATGGTTGATTCACCCGATCAAAAAGCGTTTGTGCAGAAAAAAGAAAAACGGAAGCACAAAGAAGAAGCGCGTGCGTAAAGATAGCTCGATTTTGTTTTAATGCGAATAGCATTCTTTGGATACTTCACGCACTTTTCGTCTATCTATGTATCTATCTATCTGGCTATCTAACCTCTTACGCGCGGGTCGATAAATAAATAAAAAAGACCGGCGCCGGCTGGGATTCGAACCGTTGACCCTTTGATCAGCAGGCAGACGCGCTAACCACAGAGCTATGAAGGCAGTCATTCAACGCACTCTAAACGGTTGTTTATATCTTGCCATAGGATGCGCTTACAGCGCTGTCACAGCACAGGTGCGGCGTTCCATGCACGAGGGCTCATTCCGCTCTCGTGAGGCTGAGCACGGCCGCTGGCTCACCCTCTCCCGCGCTCGGGAGAGGGTGATGTAGCGGCCGTGCTCAGCCTCACGAGAGCGGAATGAGCCCTCGTGCATGGAGCGCGCGCGCACCGGCAGCTGTGACAGCGCTGTGAGCGCGTCCTATGGTAAAGATATAAACAACCGTTTAGAGTACCGTTGGTTGAGACTAGCTGAGACGCCAGAAAGTCTGGTCGGTACCATTTTGAGTGTTTGTGCGTATGGCGCGTGCTTTGCTCGCCTTCCTAAGTGACACAAACGCACGTGCTGGGCTGCGTGAGATCGTGCGCAGGGCTGTGAAAGTGTCAACAAATTTAGAATCGCCTCAAGAGTGGGCTGGCGTATCTAGAGTGTGCCGGCCACCTGACGAACGCGCATAACTCCGCACCGTTTGATGCTATTCGCATTAACGTAGATAATCATTCCCAAAGGATGGGTTCTGCTAATTTTTCTCTCGCGCATGATGCTTTCTTGCTTGGCTCAAAAAGCTTTGGTCAACATTAGAAACGACCATTTCTGATAGGTATTACCGTATTTACTCGCATAATGAACGCACTCTTTTTCCGAAAAATCGAGGCAAAGTTGGGGGTGCGTTTATTACGTGAGGTAAAATTTTGCGTCCGTACTTACTCGCATAATGAACGGACCTTTTATCCCGCAAAAATCGACGTAACTTCTTATCTCTTTGCGCGCGGCGCGGAGACACCAAAGCCAAACTGCGATGTGCAAAAAAAAAGATGACCCTCTCCATGTTTTTTTTCGTCTTGCTTCTGTGTTGTTGTTTTTTTCCCCGCCTTTCGCAAGTTGTTTTGTTTGCCCACGCTGCCCATGCTTTCGCAACCTCGCTGCACCAGGGTAGAAAAGTGTGTTCATTTCGAGGGCTTCTCGCTTCTCTTTCTAAAGTTCGAGGAGGAGGCGAGGGCAGGATGCCTTCATTATGTGCGCTTTGCTTGGGCGAGGGCTTCTCTGCTTTTCTTTCTTAACTCCTTGCGCGCGCGACCCTGGAACCAAACTGCGTCGTGCGAAAAAGAAAAGAGCTCCTCTTTATGCTTTTAATGCGAATAGCATTCTTTGGATACTTCACGCACTTTTCGTCTATGTATCTATCTATCTATCTATCTATCTATCTGGCTATCTAACCTCTTACGCCCGCGGGTCGATAAATAAATAAAAAAGACCGGCGCCGGCGGGATTCGAACCGTTGACCCTTTGATCAGCAGGCAGACGCGCTAACCACAGAGCTATGAAGGCAGTCATTCAAGGCACTCTAAACACCTGTTTATATCTTTACCATCGCGCGCGCTTCCAGCTGCACGAGGGCTCATTCCGCTCTCGTGAGGCTTAGCACTGCCCCTAGCTCACCCTCTCCCGCGCTCGGGAGAGGGTGATGTAGCGGCCGTGCTCACCCTCACGGAGCGGAATGAGCCCTCGTGCATGGAGACCGCGCGCATCCGGTAGCTGTGACAGCGCTGTAAGGCGCGTCTATGGTAAAGATATAAACAACCGTTTAAGTACCGTTGGTTGAGACTAGCTGAGACGCCAGAAAGTCTGGTCGGTACCATTTTGAGTGTTTGTGCGTATGGCGCGTGCTTTGCTCGCCTTCCTAAGTGACACAAACGCACGTGCTGGGCTGCGGAGATCGTGCGCAGGGCTGTGAAAGTGTCAGCAAATTTAGAATCGCCTCAAGAGTGGGCTGGCGTATCTAGAGTGTGCCGGCCACCTGACGAACGCGCATAACTCCGCACCGTTTGATGCTATTCGCATTAACGTAGATAATCATTCCCAAAGGATGGGTTCTGCTGATTTTTTTCTTTTCTCTTAATTCCGTGGATTTTTTTTTTGCAGTCTTTCGCAAGCTGTTTTGCTTTAGCTTAGGCGAGGGCTTCACCGCTTCTCTTTCCTATCTTCTTGCGCGACGCGCGCAAATCGCAACCAACCTGCGCCTAAAAAAAAAAAAAAGAAAAACTTTTTTTTTTAAAGCTCTTGATTCCGTGGATTTTTTTTTTTTTGCCGCCTTTTGCAAGCTGTTTTGATTCGCTTTGCTTAGGCGAGGGCTTCTCCGCTTCTCTTTCTTAACTCCTTGCGCGCGGCGCGCAACCCAAAATCCAAACTGCGCTGTGCAAAAAAAAAAAAAAGATCTCTTTCTTATGCTTTTTTTTTTGCTTCCGTTGGATCTTTTTATTTTTTTAACGCCTTTCACAAGGCGTTTTGTTCGCTCACGCTGCACATGCATTCGCGACCTCGCTGCACCAGGATAGAAAAGTGCATTCATTTCGCGCGCGTGGAGGGAGGGGGTCAAAATTTTGACGTCCGAGTTGAGGGTGTGTTTATTACGCGAGGAAAAAAAAAGTCGAAATTTTGAGAGCCGACTTGGGGGTGCGTTCATTACGCAGAGTGCGTTCATTGTCGCGAGTAAATACGGTACGCACGTTTGACCTCGAAAATCCCGCAAAACCTTCGCTCTAGTGAAATGCAGTTCCAGGGTCACCGCATAAATGGCACCAGCGTGCCAGTGTGTTTTCTGGTCCTAAAAATGTCAAGAGGTTTCAAGGCATTCGGTTCTAAAAGTCGCAAGTGTGTGAACCAGCCTCTAAAGAGGAATAGAGGAGACGGGCCGCACCTTGTACTTGGCCAGGTGCTCCTCAAGGTGGCGCTTGAGGTTGCAGCGCAGCGGGTGCCAGAAGAGCTCTCGCCCGACCAGGGCCCGGGAGACGGCATGCACCAGGCAGTGGCCGTCCCCATCCACGTGCACGGGCAGCAGCCGGTCCTCGCCGTCGTTGTGGGCACGCACCAGGGCTAGGGTGCCCCGCAGGTACGACAGGGACCCCGACACGTCTCGGCCGTACCCCGCCACCTGGAGACGTCCCGTCGGGCAGTGAAGGAGCAGCTTCGGTACTTTTTTAAGGGGAGACCCCAGTCTCAACATTATTTTGTCATTTCTGATCTAATTTAGAATAATATTATTTTATGTGTACTATAAGTGCTTGTGCTAAGCAACAAACATAAGCTTAATGTTTTCCTATCTGTCATAGATTTTAAAAAATACCTCAGCTTTATCGCGCATGTTTTGGCCTAACCTTACAAACAAATGACAGACGGTCTTGACATGCGTGTCGGTCAGTGCAATGTCTCGTTTCTCTCGTGAAACCCAGCCTTAGAACACATTTTGCATCAAATCAGGGCAGGTTTGCTGGTAAATATCTCCCGGCAGTTAAAGGGCAACTACGCTTCATTTCTGGTTTTGAAAAAAGAATGCAGTCCTCTTCAGTATAGCCTAGGAAGACCAAACGTCAAATATTACGACGCAGTTCTGTCTAAATGTCTCTTAAACGGTCCCGCAAACTTTGGAACTCGCCGAGTTGCCGAAATCGGCTGACTCGAGCGGGCGAATTCAGGCGCAACCAACAGCGTAGTCAAGGCTACGGCATGGGCGGAGCCAACCTTGAGCTAAACGTCATTATCATGGCCCCCTTTTGCTTGTTTTTACTTACCCAGGCGAGCATAGCGCATGACGTCAGCAATGTTGCCTCTCGGCGGTCAGCGGTGTCCACGTGATTGGCGTCGCAGCGCGCTTCTTGGGAGCCGTCCTGCCGCCGGCAGTGGTCCCGCCGTTACCGCCGTCTTCCGCGTCACAACCGCCGTCGTCGTCTCACCGTTTGTGATTATTGTCTCTCATAGTTTTGTCCACACTATGGACACCACGTGCGCAGAACTTATGCCGCAGTTGTGCAGACGTCGTCGAATGCCGTAGACACCAAAACGTGGTGAAGAGTGCGGTGCAGACGACACTCGCGCCTGCCACACGCCCGCCCGTCGTTGGGCGAGTATCACGTGACATCTCGTACTCACGTGATGGCCACGTACTTGGCGGCCCGAGGCCAATGTTGCCGGACGGAGCCGAAGTTTCGGTTTCGATTTCCGCTCGTGTTTAAAATTAGATTTAAAAATATATATCCCATTTTTCGCGAAGCAAACGACGTAGTGTCTTTTACTAGGGTTTTTTAATTTAAAATCACTCATTATCCCGAAATCTTCGGAATTGAGCAGAGTTGCCCTTTAAGAAAGCCGCAAGAGGGGTTTTGAGGTAACGTGACCGGCTCCGTAGGGAGGAAGTACCTAGCGTTCGCGTCGATTCTGCTCGACAGACGTAGTAAGCCTAGCCCGTCGTTTTCTCAAATTCTCGCTCAACTCAACCTTCCCCAGAAATGACTTTACATGACCTAAAGTGCACGGATGCCTTTCAGATAACTTGCATTTTGAGCCTGCTTACCCTTTTTCGGTGCGCAAAATCGGACTTGAAAAGCCAAAGAGAGGACGGAACTTACAACAGCCATTTGCCTGGAACGCTAGGTACCTTTAGCTTTTGCCCCGATGGAGCCGGTCACACGACCTAGAAATCCCTCTCGCGCTTTATTTATACCCGCATTCATCAGCTAACCGGACCACAAGCTGCACGCAACTGCGGATAAAAAAAAAAACACCTTTTTTTTTTTTAAACGCCAGAATCGCAATATTTTGGCTGAAAGTGGCGCATTTTCTATGAATCGTGCCGCAATAAATGATATAAAAAATACAAACTGAAAATATTTTCAAGAATAAGAATGTTTCACTGTCCCTTCTATCACTGGGATACCCGCATTCACCGGGTAACAGGCCCAGGAGCTGCACGCCGTGCTCACCTCAACCAGTTCGGGGTCGATGCGAAAGGCCCGGTCGGCGAGAACGCCGCAGTCGAAGGCTGGCCCCGCGCCCATCTCGGACAGGGGACGGGCCTTGCCCGGACCGCTTGTCCATGCCGTAGGTAGTGAGCAGCGGGGACACCAGCTTGCAGTGGTAGTTGGACAGGCCGCGCACCTTCACCGTGTCCTCCCCATGCTTGGGCACTATGTTGCCTGCCACGCCAGATGAAAACGGGAGTTCTGGATGCAACTCGTGTCTACACGCTTCAAAGGTTTTAGGATCGACAGTACAGACGGCGGAACGTCATGGACTAAGTAAAATAAAGACCGACAAACAATGGCACCGACTTACAACTTGGACTTTATTTGCGTCGACGTCGACTGTAAACACTACGTCACGCGTTGCACCAAACAAGTCGAGGAATGAAAACTCGCGAAGGTTGTGACACGCGCAGTATTCATGCTCGTCGTCGGCACAGGTAACATGTAGGCGCGAGTCGGCTACCGTTATTTCGTTGATCTTTTACTCTCTCCGTGTCATTGTGCCATTCATACCTTTAATGATGAACCAATGGGCCCAAACTTCCACATTGTTCCAGGATCCCACAAATAACCTTCGCATGTGCCCTGCCCCAAACCCTCTAAACTTCCGCGCGACAACCTCGATAAAAGATTGCTATCAACATCAATGCGATGAGAATCGTGGGCATGTCTTTGAACGCCGGGCCTCCCAACACACGCTCCGTGCCTTCTGCCGTGCCTCGGCCACGTGCTTGTGCTCGTCGTCGCGTGAGACGTCAAAGAATGGTCGAGGGTAGGGGGCTCATGCTGAAGGCAGGGCAACTGAAACTCCTCCCTGCCACCCCGTCAGCAACTATAGACCCTTTTCGAAATTCCGACTAGCTGACTTCGATCACTACAATCATTTTAGAGAATGGCAGGGAGGTAGGAAGCCTCTTGAGGCGACATGACGCCACAAGAGGTGAAGCCGGATGTGTGGAGGGACACACCCCAAAGACGAGCAAAACCAAGAGACGCTACTGGACGAAACAGAGATGTGAGTCAACAGCCATTTTGGTCACCCTCGGTGCCCCGAGAATGACCTCCATGGTGAATGGCATTCTGTGCCAAACTAATGGCGGCCTTCTTGAGGCCGGTGAAAGAGAAAAGTTGAAGTCGTACCACTGTGCGGAGGATACGCGAGGCCTGTACTTTCGAGACGTCAGTACAATGCAACGCACGAATTATATCCCGTTTCACATTGCGGTGAACTGCAGCGGGTGTGACGAGTTATCGGAGACAATTTACCGCCACGTGAGAGTCCCATGACCTTCCGAAGGGGTGCAGCGATGTACGGGTTGCATAGTCACGCAACACATTTACAGTGTTGGATTAGCCGGGATGGCTTGTAACACCAGCTGCAGTTTGTCTGCGATATGAAACGGCTGCATAATCATTTATTTCAGGGTGTGGTCCAATAAGTTTGTTTGCACGAGTTTGTATCTAAAGCCTTTTGTTGGCGGAAATTTAATGAAGGCTGTTACGGGTCGCCGCTTGTGTCGGCTCTTACATTCCCACCACCAAAACCGAATCTAATCGAGAAAGAATCACGAGGCGATCGAAGGACCAATTTGTATCTGCCACTGATGTGCGAAAGGGACGGCGCTCTACGGAATACAGTTTCGGGATCGCCTACGTGTTTGTCGAAACTGAAACTGCCTTTTGACACACCCAACGGCACCAAATTTCAAAAAGGACCCACAACCGATTGGCCTTTTGCAGTTGAGCGTTGGGCCCGCACGTACTCGACAAGGATGTTCCGGATGAGAGAGTGGAAGGCGATGCCAGGGTTGGACACCTCCTCGACGTTGCGCAGGGCCGCTCTGTCGTGTCGCTGGCCACACTGGGGGCACTCCACGCTTAGGTCGTACGAGGGGAAGAAGAGGCGGGAACGACACGCCTCGTCCGGGCAGCTGGCGCTCAGCACCCGCGGCTGCGCCGGCTCCCGGCCCCCTCCGGGACCCTGGGCCGCCATCTTGGCCCCGTTCAGCTGCTTCCCCAAGGCACGGAGGGAGAGAGTTAACGAGAGAAAGTCTGCGCTGTCGTCCACTAGAGATGGTGATGAAATGCTAAGGACTGAGCACACAACGTTACCTGGATCGAAAGAAACCAAAGAAAAACAAAATTTTCTCCGAACTGACGCCTAATATTCGTCAGACTGAAATTTCGGAATGTGGGTGCTTGTGGCAATTGTGTCAATAAAAAAACTAGCCAGAAATAAAAATAAAAAGACCGATCGGCTGTCTGACAAGTTTTTTCACCGAAATAAATGCTAAAGGCACCCACAATCTCAAATTCCGGTTGCACGAATATTATGTCGGCTCGTTGAGATTTCATTTGTATCTTTTGATCCAGGCAACTTCGTGTGCCCAAACTTTTGCATTTTATCACCTCCGCTGGAGTTTTCGCCTTTTGTGACGTGTAGTTTATTTATGCGAGCTGACAAACCGGGTTTCATTTTCTCTATCTAACCCTGTAGATCACAGTCAGTTGACAAGCTTCCTAGAGCTTGCCTGCTGTGGAAAGTGATCCTATTGTGGTTTTTATGATAAACATAAAGTCTGCACTGAAAAGAGTGTTTATTGCCTGTGGAGACAGTGGTGTAGCCAGGAACTTTTTTTTCAAGGGCTGGAGGAGTGGTATGCTTTCTGGCCCTTTTAGGGAGAGGTCGAAATGCACGAGTATATTTTAGAGCCAGCTGTGTTTCTTTATGCTTCCCCTGGCTGCATCACTGAGAGGAGGCATTGCCGCTTACGGCGCCGTACCTGTTTACGTGCGGGCAACAAAGAAGAACTGTTTTAAATTGATGCTTTTCTGTAGAGCTTGTCAACCGATCAATCTCGGAATGTTGGTTGTCTGCTCCACCATGGTGCCTGGAACGTCTCCGACCGGTCCGATTGGCGCCCCATCGTACCCACACATTGAAATTGGTTTCAAGGCGGCAACAAATGATGTCGCAGAAGCGGGCGTGTCGTGCCGTCGGATGTCGCGATCATGGCAATTGGCAGTGAAGTCCCGGCAAAAAGCAGTTGCAAAGTCCCAACTCCTGGCTGCCGAGGCTTCCGAGGACTGTCGAGCTGGACAGCGACCTGCAGCAGAACGGGTGTCTGCCACGGCCACCTCCGTTGCTGCGACACCGCCAGGACTGTGGCCAGCAACAAACTGACACTTCTGCGACGTCGCCAGGCGGAAATCGAGGGACCATGTTTTTGAACGCGGTACACAGACCAGTCGGACACACGTTCCAGACACCACAGACACCACTACCACAACTTTTATTTTTACATATCCACAAACAGCACTAAGCCTAAAAATTGGTACAGATATATCATGGGAACAAACAAAAAAATGCATGCAAGGCAGAAAAATAAAGAGACAAGCAAAGTCATAATCATGCACGCACTAGTAGCTTGATTGCTCGTCAATAGGTGTTCATGTCACAAAAAATATCTATCACAGACTGGTCTATTCTATTTATACGAGATGCATTCTTGTAATTGGTGACATATGCACATAGAGTGCAGCCACCATATGTGTGTATGGTGGCTGCTCTGGGGTGGCAGAGTCATACAGCAGGAGCTTTTGGAAACATTGCATGGAGAGCAAGGGTGTGCAACATGCCTGACGTGCAGCGATGTAAAACCTTGTTTTGAGGAGAGCATGTTACGTGGCGCAGACAGTACAAAGCCACTGCAGCTTACGCATTGCAGCTAACGAAGTCGGGAATAGTACACAGTTTTACACACAGACAGCGGTTTACGCACTCCAATGCCGGAATACGTTAGACTGCTCAGACTTTGGAATTGTGGCTAACAACGAACTGCCACCCCTTGAGAAGTCTCTGCACTTCCTGTATTAGTACTAAAACACCGCTGATTGGCAGATTCGACACAAAGTAATGCTGCTGCCACCCTCTAGGTGCTTTTCCAACATGCCCTCCTTTGAGTACACCCTCTCCATCAGCATCTGCAGTTCCTCAGCATGAAATCAGAAGCTGCACATCCACATGGTGATACAGAGATAGGTTTCGAGAAAAACGCAAGGTTTCACTGACATGCGTTATGTAGCCTAAATTTCGCCTGCTGCGGAAAAATAATGCGGGATTACCAAAGTTTTCGCGTATCAGCGCAGTACAGGTTTTATCAGGGCTGCTTGGGAACCAATCTATGTATGCTTATCAAGAAACTAGTAACGAGGGCTGCCTAAACGCCAATGAAGTCATCACACGGAAACATAAATCCCCACCTAAAATGACGCAACCACTGAGCCACTGGGATTGATAACTCCTGAAAAACAACGAAAAAATTGTAAGGAGATAACGAACCTAACAGCCTTTGGAAACTGAAAATTCGCTTTGCTATCTCCGTTGGCGTTTTGGGTCGACCCGAGCGGATTCGTTCCAAGTATTTGGTTCCCTAACTGCAAAGCAGAAAAAATGCCAGAGAATCAGCTGGTAATGCGGGGGGTCAAATCTGCTGGTCAGCACGAGTACGACATGAGGCCTAGGTATACAAACTAAGGATACGACGCCAAACACTGGCGACGGTGAACAAGCGGGGCTTTATAGCGCAGTTTAAACGCTCGACGGAGCTCAAAACCAGCTTGTTAGCCACAAACGCCATCGAAAAAAGCGTCCATGGATGAAGAAATCGACGCATCACCCACCTCAAGTCTCGCAGACGGCGGTCGGCTCCTAACATATGACTGGACAGACGAGAGACGCCACGGAAGGCCACAAGTTCGGATTGAAACCAGACGACGGAGCCCAAAAGAATTTTTGCTATCTCTTTTGCGTGTGACGACAACGCGACGTATGGTCGACGGGCTGTGTCACCCGCGCATCGCGGCAACGTTGGCAACGTCGCGAGCTGCACGCGATGAAAGATGCTTTTTAAAACAAAACACTTCCTTCGCAGGGCTCTCTGCTGCAACCGCTGCAACCCACACTCGCCATTGAGTGTACGGGTTGGAGGAGGAGGTTTGGTGGGGGGCGATAAATGCGACTACTACAGAAGGTGGGGAGCGTGGGAAAGGGGGAAAGAGACAAAATAAACACAAAACGAATGCTGTGCCTAGATTACGGAGTGTTTTCAACTGGTCGAATGGGGTCACGTGGTTTCTAGATCGCGTTTTCAATGCAAGCCGTGCAAGCTGCGAGAACGAGCAACTCCTAGCTAAGCTCAGCCTTCCGCTTGCCATCCTTTATCTCACGTAATAAATGACGCATGGGAACTTGCGATTGACTTGCCCAGGAAGCCCAGGAAGTATTCGCCATTAAATCGCAAACACTTTCTATGGTTTTAGTTGCTTTCTGTCTTAAATCTAGTTTCTCTAAAGACGAAAACAATCGGCAGCGCCGCGTTACGATCAGAGTGGCGTTTATGTGAACTACGCAAAACGGAAAACCTTGTCCATAGAAATTACAGAGAAGATGCAAGCGAGCTGGTGAACTTTCAACATAAAACCCGAGACGTAGGACAAAAAAAGAAGAAAAAAAAGGAAAACACAGACCTGTGTCTGTGTTGTCCCCTTTTTTCTTCTCTTTTTGTCCTACGTCTCGGGCTTTAAAATGTTGCGTTGTCTACGGATTGGGAGGGCTTTGGGGCTTTTATGGTGCTCCTCGGGACCTTTCACATTCTACCAGAGAGTTGTGCTTTGATATACGCCTCGCAAGTGGGCTCATTTTCGTCTTCTGCGCATGAGAAAGGAAGTAGCGGTGACGTCAGAACGCCGAGCCCTGACCTGATTGGCTGATCGCGGTCCCCTATCTGAGAATCGTCTGCTCCTTTGCAACGTCGTCTGCTCGCAACGTCGTCTGCGTCTGTCTTACCTTTCGTGCGACTGCGCCGGTGGCTTGGCGCAGTTAACGTCGTCTGCTTTACGTCCGCTAGTCAAAGCGATGGCCCTTTACCTTTCCTGCGTCTGTCGGAGATTCACCGCTTTTTCACCGGCGAGAGTCACCGTTGCCTCGGAAAACAAGGAGATGACAAGAGGAAGAGATTGACCTCTTTATCTAAAATTGAGGTCAGTGATCACAGTATAATACGGGAAGGGTTCACAAGGGTCGCGCGGGCATATTCCATTCAGCACGCCAGCCGGTCGTGGGCAGACGGTCGCCGAGTCTGTTGGCTGCTAGGCCTATCTGCCGAGTTCGCTTGGACGGTGTCGGTGGAATCGTGGCCGTTGGAGCTTTTCCCGGGTGTTTGTGGATCCAGCGTTCTTGTTCGTCGTGGTCTGGTTCAAGTACTTTTTCTTTTTTCTTGCTGCTTGAAGTCGGGACGCGTGAGAAGCGCACGTAGAAAAATAAACGTCCGTTGGTCGTCGCGACCGCGACGCTGTCGGCCATGCTGATTTGGACCGTAAGAAGTGCGTAAGCTTCGGAGCTGTCGTAGGATTTCGTCGTAACCTGCGCAAAACTTACGAAAATTTCGTTTCGTGAATACGAATTTGTTTTTAAGTTTTGTCTTACGCATATTTTTGGCGCAAGATCGTTTCGTGAATCTGGCCTCTGCACTTTCGGAAGTCGCACGAAAGGTAAGACAGACGCAGACGACGTTGCGAGCAGACGACGTTGCAAAGGAGCAGACGACGCTCAGATAGGGGACCGCGATCAGCCAATGAGGGCTCGGCATTCTGACGTCACCGCTACCCCCTGCGCAAGAAGCAGACGAACTTGCCCTCCGCATAGACTTACCGGGTCGTTTGAGGGGTTTAAGCTTGACAGCGAAGCTACGTTTAACATATACACATTTGACATAGAATTGACCTCTTGCTAAAGCGCTAAATGGATTGGATATCCAGCATTTTACGTCTTGCAAAATCGAAGGGATCCTAGCGGCGTGGGAGTTTCGCAGACTGGGCCAATGTGTTACGTACCCATAATCATCATCATCATCATTATCATCATCATTTTTGTTCGTTTGTTTTCTTTTGATTTTGGGTACTCTACCGGCAACCCTTGGGGTAAAGTTTTTTTATTGTTAACATTTCTTTTCGTGGCACAGTTCTTTAGAAGTGAATAAAACTATGGTGCCTAGAGCGCGTCTTCGACTGGTATGTTTAGCGTCCTTTGCTGCCCATACATCAAAAGTGGTCCCGAAGAGGCATCAAACGACGCCACAGAAGCCGAAGTGTCATACTGCTGCATGTCGCGATCCTGGTGGTTGATCGTAGACATTCTAACGAAAAAACTGCGGGTAGCAAGGAGGATAGAAGGGTAGGAGAGGGCATGACGTCAGCCGCGTAGTTTCCACAAGCCATGCTCCCTTGATGCATTACCTCTTTCTCATTTTCCCCTTACTCTCCTCACTTATCAGCCCAACATGACCACATCACGTGACCGTAGCTAGCCTTCGATCTGATAAAACCTACCGGACGGAGCGCGCGGAAGCCTGCAAGGAATCTTTCTACAATCCACCATCCATCTCGCACGTGACATGTCATGCGCACCAATCGCCAGAGAGATCTGCGGTCACGTTGGGCACAATATCGTTTAAACTTTTTATGACTAGGCTTCACCAATATTGCAACATGCCCCTCCTAGTACTTATAGCTATTGGCGACGTGAGCGATCGAAAGCGCCGCTGTGATCGGTCTTCCACGATAGGCCGAATGCTGACTATTACGTCAGCAAAGTGATTTCCATCGACGGAACTAGAGAGGAATGGAAGAACTTTAACTTTGACGGTGTTGAAGCAGTGTTGGTTTGGAGAGTGCTATGATTTCAAGCTTCCACCATGTTTTACAAACACCTTCAAACT
>JAZHYW010047376.1:0-55693 GCA_037355805.1 Ixodes ricinus | reverse complement strand
CTGTACTTCGTTCGGACACGTACTCAATTTGGAAAGCGGGTTGTGCACCACGTTTGAGTCGCGACTAAGATTAGCTCTTGAGGTACTTGACCGCTTGTTTGTGGCCATCGCTGTCGTTTTTATGAGCACGGTGGAAACAGTGCTATACTTGTTTGATTTGGTTTCTAGATCGGTTTTAGCTGAAACGTTGTCTAATTTGTTGAATGATTGGAAAGGGGTTGATTTGTGTTCGGCTTGAGCTGTTGCGCTCGCCACGGTCTTGATGAGACTCCTAATTATCTGTCCATCGTCGAGTGGAACGTCTTTTTTGGCAACTTGCTTCGTAGGTTGTTTCGTAATGTTTAACTTGCGGATTAAACTTCCGTGCGTGGCCCCCACACTTTCGTTGCTTGGGACCGCAGTTCGCAGACGCGGGCGGCTTGAGTTACCTTTGTTGTTAACGCTACTGTGCTTGGCTGCATAGATACTAGCGTCCGGAACACTTTTCGACGTCACAATGCTTGTATTGTTCCTGGGAGGGGTCTTGGCCTTTGAACTTGTTTCTTTCTGGTCTTGAACGCCGTGATTCGAGCTCTGAAAGTTGGATACTGAATTGTTTCGGCTGCTTGCACTGGTGCCGCTGTTATTACTTATTGCTGTCAGTCTATTCCTCACAATTCCGTGGAAAATAGCCTCTGCAGGACCCACTGTTTCACCTCCATTGAAGTTGAACATTCCTAAAGGCTCATTGTTGTTCGCTAGAGTAGCCCGGTATGAGTTGTTTGCCCCCTTGAATATCTTTACTGGGTGAACTGCTTCAGCAGTTTCATTTCCGACTTCACGTGCAGTAGCTTTTGCAGTTCTGTACGCCGCTACGTTTACAATTGCCTTTACAGTTGCTTTCGCTGCTAATTTGACCTTGCGTTTACAGTTGTGTTGGTAGCCGTGTTTGCTGTTAAGTTTGCAGTGGAGTTTGCAGCTCCGTTTACAGTTGCGTCGGCTGCTGCTGCGCTTGCCGTTGAGTTTGTAGTTGCGTTCGCAGATGCATTAAAAATGCCGTCGGAAACTGAGCGATGAATCTCGTCAGTGTCAGGGCCTCCATCATGAGACTGCAGTGATTGGGACGTGGTGGTCGATCGTAAGCGGACATTAACCAACTTCCGGATGCGGCGTGCGGACAGTTTACCCGGCGAGTAGAACGCGCGCTCCCTAAGTTCCTCTTCGTCCGTCCTCGCTGTGGACCTGTCGGGCGAGTAGAAGTCCCAATCCGGATCCCGCCTTCCGAGGTACGCGTGAAGCGGGTCTTCTTGTCGCTTCGTCACCGCCACCACGTCCTGTCCTTCAGGCCAATCACCAGCATCCATTCCCTCCCTGAACTTTCTCTGGAATCCTTTTCTGCCCACATTTTGAGTTAAGTAGTCTATCATTGAGTCTACGTGCCTTGATGGGCTTTACATTGTACCGTCTCAGCTGATGAAGTTTGGAAGACGGGTGGTGCTTGAAGAACTCCGCGAAGGACAGTATCTCGTTCCCCTCGTGGTTAGACCTTCGAATCTTCTGCGCTTCGCTGAGATCCGACGCGTTCTGGCGATGCGATTTGATGTCGGCCGTGTCCGAGTTAGCCACGAAATCCCGGTGGAAGCCTATGTCGATCTCGTTGCTTCGGCGTTCTCCGTCCGTTCGTCGCTCGGTTAGTTTGTCCAGGCTGCGATGCTTCTTCAGTTTCGCCATCAGCTTTTGGGCTTTGATTCGACGCAGTTCTTCGAGCGACCGATCGCTAGGGATGTACTGAGAGCGCTCGTTGACTCGAGGTGCTTCGGGAGCGCTCGGTGCCTGCCCATCTACTGGCCGCCGCTTCTCCAAAATCAAAGGGACTTTGGGAAAACTTTGTCTCTGGAAGCTATCCTGTCCTTTCTGGGACAGGTGCATGTTACCGGTCATAGGTCGAGTGGACGTCATAAGCCGTCCCTGGCTTTGGCTTGGAGATGTATTTTGGTTATCATCTGGACGGTGCCGTTGTCGTCGAGTTCCTGACGGGCCATATAGACCGGCAAGGGCGGGATATATCCGAGTCCACTGCCTCCTGAGTTGGGCAGGCCAGGACCTCGGAGTCTTTGGGACTGTTCTCCCTTTTCTGAGATTCGATAGTTCAAATCAGCTTGGGACTGGTTGGAAACCGGTGTTCTTGAAACATCCACGGCTGCCATGTCGACCTTGGGGCTCATGTTCGAGATGGCGTGTTCACCCGAAGTGGATGCCTCCTGCGAAGGTTGCGTCTTTTAGAGTGAGTGAAAGAGAGAAAGAGAGAGAGCGAGAAAAGAGAGAGAAAGAGAAGGAGCAAGCAAGCGACATATCGACATTTGAGAGAGTAAGAGAGAAAGGCCCAGTGATAATCAGGGGAAAATTATCTCTTTCACTTGATTATCAAATTATACTCCGTTTATCTTTACGTCCGACGGCGGCCAACGCTATCAACCGATGGGACCAATGAAGCAGTGATGAAAAAAACGCTTTGTCATGGCGCTTGTGTCTTTTGCGGTATCGCAGGATCGAGGCGCATTCACTATCCGTGATTCGTTTAGTTGATGATAGCAAAGCCGTAAATACTACGGGAGCCTTGACAATGCATATTTTATGGCTACTTGATTGACCCCATCGCATTGCAGCGTTGGCTGGGACCTAAAATGATACGAAACGAGTTAAACTAATAGTTTCACAGCAAAGATTCGTCTGCCATCAAACGAAAAGCGGCGCCGTGATGGACAGATTTTGGGCAATGTGAGCGAAGGAGTAGCAGTTCGGGCAGAATCAACTATGTTGCTGTTAAAGGATTCAACCGCTATTTATTTGTACCGTTTTCCTCATAGATGGCGCAGAATTTTTCTGGAACAAACAAGTTGCATGCTCGCAGTGGCGCATGCAGGTCGGGCGCTCGAGGTGGGCTCGGGCGACGGACTGTTCGCCGCCAATCTCGAGCTAGATCTTCTTCGCTCTGCGTCCGCCGCTGCAGGAGAGCGGCCAACAGGCGCGGCGCGAGATACGATCTATGCGTAGATTACAGTGGCTTACGAAACGTAGAATAAGCTCTGATTTCCAAATAGATTCGAAGTTCCATCCACGTTGGAAATTGTGGTGGTCCAAGCGGCGTTGCGGCCGCTTGGACCTACATCTAAAAAACAAACGTTGTTTAGCAAAAAAAAAGGGTTTATTTTTAAGTTGTTAAAGCAAGAAAACAAAAAGAAATAAAGTGGTAGTTTTGCACTTCCGATGTCCTATATCGGCCTGCTCTTCTCTGAATACTGGTTTGCAAAGCCGCTCCCAGGATAGCGGGGGTAAAGCTCCTCTATCCTGAGGAGAGAAGTGGCGCCAATCATTATTTGGAAATGCTCGAGACACGTGCCGCGCGCCGCTTCTGGGAAGAACTAGAGCCACTAAATGAGCTGCGCTTAGAGTATCGGCACTCTGTTCCCCCGGCATTGTTGTGGGCGCCAGCCATTTTGGTGCTTGTGCAGAGCAGGCGCAACTGCCGCTCGTCATGATTCAAAAGATGCGACTTCCTCAATGGCATTAGATTCGGTGTTAGGAAGCTCGTAATGTAATGTTGCATTGCAATCTGTCGCGAACCGTTTAAACATTTCTGGAGGGCGGCAGAATCGTTTCCCGTGATTTCAGAGCAAAGCTTCAGATAACTGGCAACCATGATTTTAAGCCACAATATGAACCGAAGTGTCGTTACTCTGAAGCGTGGCTTATTTAGTGGCACTATATATCGAAGAACATGGCGTCTGAAATCTAGCTCAGTGCTGCGCTGTTCCGCCATGATCTTCCCTAGTGCCACTAAATAAGCTATGCTTCAGGGTGAACACATCGTCCATATTGTGACTCAAAAATCATGGCTGCCAGTTATCTGAAAATTTATCTGAAATCACAGAAAACGCTTTTACGTCCTTCACAAATGTTTAAATGCTTCAAGCTGACAGAACAAAACAATATTAAAAACGTGGATTGAGCGCGTTGGTAATAGATTCAAAAATATACGAAAAGAGTCAGACAAAGAGGACGGACAGGACAAACATCTTTCGGAAATGTGTTTGTCCTGTCCGTCCTCTTTGTCTGACTACTTGTATATTTTGGCGCAATATTGCATGAGATTCCTAACACAGGATCAAATGCCGAGGAAGTCGCACTTTTGAATCATGGCGATCGGCAGTTGCGTCTGCTCTGTACAAGCACCAAGATGGCGGCGCCGACGAGCAATATTGGGGAACAGAGTGACGACCCCTAAGCATAGCTCAGAGGTTCCACACTTCTCCGCGTCGAGTCCAAAAGCAACAAGAAGGAACCGTTGCCCACCCGCAGGACTGTACCAAGGAGTTGCCTCACTGTCCAAGCAAGTGGCGCGGCTCAACTACTCGTCCACAATCGCGCGCCAAGTGCACAGCAGCTGGCAAGGTTGGCAACTTGAGTATGGCAAGAAAGGACGCTTTCCGTCTATCTGCCAGTCAGCGAAAAAGAACCCCTCAAATACAGAAAGCCATGTTGCACTCGAGTTATCCTCGTAAATTCCATAAGTTGAAGGCGCTGCCGGCAGGTGCGAGACTAAATTCATTCGAATGCACGCTTGCAAGTACCGCCAGCCATTAGTTGTTGTGGCAAACGCGCAAGACACACGTGCGAGGCGGGTGCTCCGCTGCAATTCGCTTCCCAAAGGCCGCTCATTTCAGTACTGCGCAGACAACAACTTCAAGGGCCGCTCGAGACACGGGCCTCGTGCACTGGCGCATTTGACGCCACTTGCAAGACAAACACAAACACATCGAAGGGCTTTAGTCCAGACAGATAAAGAGGGATTGGTGGCCAAGTGCAATGAAGAAAAGAAAAGGGATCCGGTGGCCGAGCGAGAATACACCAGCTCGGAGCACGTGAAGCGAAAGCTCCCGATCCTGGGTTCAATCCCCACCCTGCCCGTTTCGATCTGGGCCCGTTTGCTCGAAACCGGTTAACTTTAACCGCGGTTAAAAGTTAACCGCCCTTCCCTATGAGGTACCTAACAGTACCTAGCCAAGTTTGACGAGAGACTGGATGAGCGATAGCTCCGTGTTTTATTATGGGGTGGTAGCTGGTGTCACCTCCTAGCTGTAGCGAATATAAATGGCTTCCGTGGAAAGGTTCCCGAGATGGGGGAACCCTATAATGCGCGCTACCGTGTTTTCGCGACTACAGCGCGTGCATACATTTGAGCTCAAGAAACAATTTTTAATGCTCGTGGTTCGCTGAACCACGAGCCTCGTTGAAATTTCCTTCCAAGTTCAAAAGAGGACGACAAAGTTCAGTCCTAGAAACGATGAGAAAGAAGTGAGCAGTAAAAAGCGGGCGTTACACCGGCAGCATCGTTGGCCAACATGTAAGAACTGTATATAACACCGTCATAAATTGAAAAACCTGTAATTCGGCTCCAGTAAAAATTGACCTATTAGTAAATTACCCTAACATCGAGGAGAACACTGGAAGTGTAATTCAACGATCCGCGCGCGCTGGCCTTCCACTTATAAAATATTCGAAGTAAATAATCATAATAAATCTTTGACGAACGCGCGTGCACGGCAAAATTTGTTGTAGGCTTTTGCTTTAGAATACTTACTACAGCCAACGAGCTTGAGTATCACATTAGAGCGGTAAACCGCACCCCAGAGCCGTATATGTAGAGAGTTTGGCCATTCGTTGGGAAGTATAGGAGACAAATGCGGAGGCGCCATTGGCCGAAAGCGGGCTGGGCGTGTTCCAGGGCGTCTTCAGAAATTCGAATGTGACCAACCAGAAGCCGGAAATAATGCCCTGGCGGTGGTCGCGAGAAACAAACCTGATAACTGCATTGGAGTAACTCTCGATGACTGAAAATATGGTACACGTGATGTTTCAATCACGCTCATCCAAATTGATGGTGGAAGAGTGCGACAAGCGGAACGATCGACATAATCCGTACGCCAAGCGCCAAGGGCCGGGAATCTGCCGTTCGAGCGGTCACACTCTGTCCGAGCAAAACAGAGTTAAGCCGCGCACACGTGCACCCTATTTTCTACCACAAAGGGTTATTACACTTCACTCTTACGCGCTTATTAAAACCATTTACGAACATAGACCTTTGATCAGAGCTGTTTCTCGCTACCACCACTAGGGGATTCTTTTCGGCTTCTGGTTGGTCAAGAGAGCATGCCAAGCCCTCTTTCCGAGTCTGCCGCACGCCCTGGCTCTGCCCGCGCCTCCCATTGACCAAACTCTCTACATATACGGCTCTGCCGCACCCAAGGCCTGCAGCGGAAATGGCACCCCCCGGTTGCCGCCATCTTGCCTGTTTGCCACATTAGTGATCACGTGACGTCAAGATGGCTGCGCCCAGAGGTGGGCCAGATCAGATTGGTCAGATCACGGTAAGCAGGGGGCCCTCTGGGGTTGCGTTCCAATCTTACTCGAATGGCTCCGAGTTACGCTCGGTGGGTCATGTCACGTGACAAGACTGATAGAGTAACTGGACGCGGGAAGGTTTTCGAACGCCAAGGTACAAAATATTTACCCTAGAGTGAGATCAAATAAATTTTGGAACGCGGCCGTGCTTACCGTAATCTGGCCAATCTGATCTGGCGCACCTATGCGCGCAGCCATCTTAAAGTCACGTGATCACTAATGTGGCAAACGGTCAAGATGGCGGCAACCGGGGAGTGCCATTTTTGGCCGCTGGTTTACCGCTCTAAGTTCTAAGCTCTTACTCAGGCTCGTTGGATGGGGACGCTGTCTGCTTTTGTGTGCTATCAGTACCCGGCCGATTGAGTCAAGGCAATCCACTTTTCAAAGACGTTGCCATGCCGACAACTGTCGCGTTCATTTAGGCTTAGGAATTGCCAGAATCGAAAGACTATCTAAAAAATGCGGCGAGGTCATTGCTCATGCTTTGCGTTTTAAGTGAGGTAGGGCAAATCGAAAGCCTCCTGCACCATTCATTGCTGACAAACGCGCCCGATATTGCAGCTACAACGACGTATTAGTTCCAAAGCGAGCGGCGCTCACTCGAGTGGGGCACCGCCATGTTTCCCCGCCGTCCTTACTCTGCCGGTCACATGACCTAAAATTCCCCCTCGTAGGGAAATCCGGTTAACCGCGGTTAGTTAACCAGCTTAGAGCAAACGGGCCCTGGATGAGCATCGTACCGGCGTGCGGCCGTGTATCACCACTCCGTGGTACACGTTAAAGGCCCCAGGCTACCGGTTGTACTGCATCTGGCTAAATTACTCACCTACAGCTGGGAGACAAGTTGCCCGTTGAGACAGACTATGTTCTAGGCTGTATAAACATACACACACCCCAATTTGTTTCGAGACAGGTAAGGTGCAACCTTCATTCCACCGTGACAATGTAAGATCACTGTTGAAAGAGGTGTTCATAAGGGACAATAGCATAGTGAACTCCCGAGGTTATTTATGAAGACACTAAAGTCATTTAGAGGTTCATTCGATTTGTGCCTGCAAATTAGAAAGGTGAAGAAAAAAAATAAAAGAAAGAAACCCCGCCTCACCTAAGGTAGAAACGTATTTTCTACCTATTGATAGCCCGTTTGGTTTTCTTAGTAATCCGCAAAACGGGAAAGTGTTAAATGTACAAAAAAAATTGTTTCGGGTGCCAAAACGCTGACGTCAGAATTCAATTTGCATCTCAGTGTAAGCACCTGTTTGTTGGTTAAGAAAATATATCGTAATTGTTCAAAATAATTAATAGAAATCATGCAGAAATCACGCGTTTGTGGCGCTGACTGCGCTATTTTACCCGTGAGCGCGTGCTGTCGGTCAGCATCGGGTACTACAGGGGGCATTCCCTAAGCAGAAGGACATCGAGGCCGCCCTACATATTACGATATCTCTTCAACCCTGCACAATCTTAGGGTGCTTACGAGCAACGCTTGTAGCAAGCGTTTCACCACGCTTGCGCTAACATAGTACGCACAAAAAATAGAATCAACAAAAGTATCGCCTTCAGAGCCTTATCAGGCCTTTCGCTAGGAGTCTGCTGATGACTATACTTCATTTCACCTTATGATGTACCGTAGGAAAGGCTACAAGCGCGAGCTCCTTGCTCTAGGGCACATCTCGGCAGCACTAGCTCTCGTGCGTTAAGAGCAGCTCTCAACGCTATGGGCTCGCGCTTCTAGCCTTCCATGCGGTACAACATAAGGTGAAACAGAGTATAGTTACACTTTTTCGCAACATTAGAGAGTTTTAGTAGATCGTTCCAATGACTCCGATAACCACACCCAATACTCTGCATCCGCCTTTGCGCTTGCATAAATAGGTATCGTTATCGGGGGTATCGGAGGTATCGGAACGATCTACGCTAAAACTCTCTGTTCAAAAGTGCCGACCAATTGTAGACATCAAAAAACCGATCTCACCAAGCGTTGCTCCGGCGCATGCGTGACGCCGCCAAAGTCTTTGGTTCACGGGAGACAAACGGCAGTGTGCACGAAAGGGCTCGCGTGCCGTCTCGTGCACACGCGCAGAGCTCCAGCGAGTTTGTCGCATGTGCAGAAAGACTAAAAGTTCCCCCGATGCATTGCTGCAGCGGTGGCGTAGTCAAACTGGCTGGGTGAGATCGGTCTGTTGTAATTCTGTTGTGTCTGCGTTTGTACAGCGGGAACCCTGGTCAGCTTTGAGGGCATCTGGCGTCTTCGTTGGAGATGAAAGGCAGTGCTGTATACCGCTGCTTGTCTAACGACCTCTTGACGTGCATCACGCAGCCGTGATACATGACAGCACGCCGGTACCAGAGTGCCTCGATGTCCCTCTGTTTAGGGTGATGCTGCCATCGTTTGTGGCACCCGATGCCGACAGCACGCGCTCGCAGGAAAATACAAAGAAATCGCGGCAAATCAAATGTCGCCGTAGCACAGTCAACGCCACGAGCGCGTGCAGGACACGCTCTTTCACACGCCTCAGAACAAAAAATAAAAATAAACTTTATGTGAAACAAAATGGCCAGATGTCATCACCCCTGAAGCAAAGCAGCAGCGTGAAGGCACCCTAGCCGGTACGATGCTCATCCAGATTGAAACGGGCGTGAGGCGTGGATTTGAATCCACGATCAGTGAGCTTTACAGCGCGAGCTATCGCTACACGTGCTACCGATCCACGAGCAACGAGACATCGCGGTCGAATTCGAGCACGAGAAAAAACAACAACAGCAACAGCAAGGCAACCTGCGGTTTGAGTGCATTTTAGTACTAGTGTCGCCATCTCGTTTAAAAAAGTTGGAAATAAAATTGACAAGGTGATTTTATATACAGAACACGGGGAATACAACAATATTTTGCTTTCTCGTCATGGTCTTAAAATTAAGCATTAGAGGCACCCCTAGTACGCACGGCCAAGCTGCTTACGTCGTTTGTGTTCTGCACAATTGTAGCTTTTCAAAAATGCCTCGAAACGCGCTAAAAACAGTCAAAACGTTCTATATTTCTTTGGATTTTATTAAAAATCTCTAACTTGCTAAAAAAGAAAATCTACGGGCCGTACAACCTTCATCACGTTAACATAAGTTAACCTCCAAAAGAATGAATGGTATCGTGCATTCCTGCAACTCCAGGTTTGCAGCAGCGAACTTTTCCCATTGAGTGACGAGCGGTTGAATCCTCAAGGGAAGCGATTCGCCGCATGTAGACATAATTGAAAGAGCCGCGGCAGGTATCGCGTTAATTTTCCCGCTAAATCTAGCAGGGAAACTGAATTTCTGTATAGGTCACGTGACATCAAGACATCTGACGCCACTGATCTCTAGGACAATTGGTGGATCGCGCTTCCCCGCTCCGCAAATGCGGCCACCATCGGCCATCTTACCACATTCGCTCTGGCGCTGTCAAGCCACAGTTACCATGGTTACCATTTGTAGGTCACGTGACAGTAGAGCCAAAGGTCACGTGACCACAGCGTCGACAACGCTTCAGCAGATGTGGTAAGATGGCCGACCGGTGGCCGCAATCGCGCAATGGAGCGGAGAAGCGCGATCCAGCAATTGTCATGGAGGTCGGTGTGTGACGCCATTTCCCCCGCTAGATTTAGCGGCAAAATAAACGGCCAGAAACATACCTCAAAATGGCCTGAAGATCCTAAGAAAGCTAATTGCTTAACTGATCGCTTTGAAACTCTTTTTTGTTGTTGTTTTTGTTAAGCCTCACACAAACATTTTCTAGCATCTTGTCATGACTTTGCGCTATCTAGAATAGCGCTTTCCTTCAGTGCTCACTGCTATTACGGATAGCTGCACATTTATTTGGCACCGCAACAAATTTTTTCATTCAACCGAGTGCTTGGTCTTCTTCGGGTACCAACTCAGCGACGTCATACGTGATATGAACGGCGGACAAGGAGTTGCATACACCCGACCCCGGTGGACGAAAGATGCATCGGAACAAGGCCTGAAAGGGGGCCGAAATTCCACTGGGACTTTGCGCATCTCCCGGCAGGGCCACTGTCAGGTCTGGGGCTTCGCGCACTGGCGGGATCGCGCGCCTCGCTGCCTTCAAAACGTATGCGGAAATAAGGACGGTTCCTCGAGCTCCACTCATGCTGCGCCATCTCACGGCGTTTGTCAGAACATAGGAGTGGACCTTCGACACACGCAGCCACTCTGTGGCGAGGCGGTGCCGTTCGGACACCTCTGTTCTTCCATCGTGCACAGGATGTTGCTTTTGAGTATGGGCTGCATAATAGAGCCTCTTTCGAAAATCCGCGCCATCGCATGTCCGCCATTGCTCGATCACGTACTCTGAGCATGTATTGAACACGAGGACTGCGTCAGCGTTAGGCATGAACTCGGATCCAAACACGCGCTTCGTGCCCAAGAATAGGCGACCATTAATTTTGCTCGATGGACTTTTCAAACGGGTCTCTTAGCTTGGGCGTGGTCTAAAAGTTTACCGTGATTATTTTAGCTCGAGACTGGGGAAGAAGGAGGACATTTGTTTTTTTACAGTGGAATAAAAGCAGCAGGGACAGACAGCGTCTCTACTTCGAGGATCTTCTCGATGTTCCATGAGATTCCAGAAGTTGAAAGATGCTTGAACATCTCTGGGTCAACGAAGTTCTTCCAAACGCAGATGCCGAAAAAGGCAACCTCTGCCTCCAGTTGTGTCAGGCGATTTCCTAACTTGTCCAGCATGGCGAAAGCTTGAATAATTAGTGCGGTTGATGTGGCGGTTGAAGTGGATGCACTCGAGAAAGGCGCACTGACAGTAATTTCGTTGATCTAAAAGTGTTGTGCCCTTTTTTTATGCTTCCTAGCGGGGCTTAATACTGCCAAATATTCTTCCCTAAAAATGTATCACAAACGTTTCTTCACAAAAGCGTCCACGGGGATAGAAAATGATAACCGCTGATACCGTCTGATAAGAACCAGATGTGACGATCCAGTTAAGACTTGAAGACAAAAAAAAATCATCACGCATTAATGAAAACTTGCTCAACTTAGTCTGGAAGATTTCGGCTTTTAAAGCGCACTACAGTGTTCCAAGTACTGAGCTCCATGCTGGAAGAGAAGTCAGACAGATGTCATGCCAGGTCTAATTGCTGCCCGGTAGATGAATAGATGGCTAAGCCTGTTTGTATCAGGACAGCAACATGCACCGCCTGTAAATATTTACACTCCTCTTTAAACTTCGTCGTTAACGTCTCTGGTTAAATCACCTAATCCACCAATTTTGTGCTAACACCCACTAGACGTTTTCGGATCTCTTCTTTGGTAGAGCTAGTCCTTTTTTCCTGCATACTTCCATTTTCGCAAACAGAAAAAAAACTAAGTGCTCCCGCCCGTTACCTCTTTTTGGGAGGACGTCCAATGATCAGCGTGGCCAACATGGAGCCTCTGACGTTGTAAACAATTATAAATGGGCTGGTTTATCACTCCAATGCCTTTGTAGAAACCTATCACCCAATGCTGTAATATTTTCGTTTCTTCCGGTGTATTATTTCGAATAAGGCGATTTAAATGAAAAAAAAACATGCCATATACACAATCAGCATCCCCTGCAACGTCACACCTTCCCGTCATGTGACGCCTTTACATCGACAAGACATTATGTGTCACGCGGAATTATGACGTCAGATGACACCATGACGTTGAACGTGACATCACTGACGATCACGTGACGTTATCGTGACGCTTACGGTGACTTATCTAACGTCACGGTGTCAGCATCGCGATGACATTGCGAGCATTATGGACGCCCTACATGATTTCGAGGCAGGGGCGGGGGCGATGATTACCAATAGCATGCAATCGCAGTAAAAAAATAAAAATCATAAAGGGGTTGTTTATTGGACGCCATATTTGAAGGCGCTGTTTAGAGCGCATGCTCAGGAACAGGCTCACGTTGGCGCAGACTGCTAAGGCCGGCAATCTTGACGGTGTGAAATGCACGTTGCAAAAGAACTGTGGAATCCCACCGTCGGTGCACGCGTTCAGCACTGTCACGCACACAGCTATGACTGCCAGCGATAGACTCCCGTTCCGCGAAAGACAGATATTGATCTCTTCCCGGGACATGTATATCCTGTGAGCGAGACACGCATCGCGAGGGAATAAATTGACAGCGTCAGGAAGACTGTGCAACAGGGCCTAGAAGACGTCAGCCAAGAGGCGTGGGTCTCGCCGTCGAGCGGAGTGGTATACCGAACAAGCTGAAAGACTACTATATATGCCCGACCCTGGGGACAGAGGCGCAGTCGAAGAAGCAAATCCTAGATTACGTTATATCAGAGACTACTCCGGGGTGGTTGTCGTTTCATATAAAGGAATGAATCGTAACCCTTCACCTTCCTACACCGCCCACACTCTCTTTTGATTCGGGACAGCCGAGACGTGGTGGGTGTGCTGACCTTTTCATTGAATAAGGGACGTTTTCAATCGATCAATCCAAAGCTTCACGTAACGGGCTGATTTTGCTCCAGGGTCTCGCGTTTCCAAGATAGGCTGGAGGCGAAACTAAAGTCTGTTGCATTCAAACTTGGGTTCATTCCGAGCCCCCGTTAAAATGTTGGGGAGGGGGAGGGGATGATTCCAGCCGAACATGCAGAAACATCTATATTCCCTGAACAGTTATAGACGGCAATAAAATAAAGTAACAATTAATACTAACTGGAACCTCAGTAACTTGTAATTTTTTTATTAATCCAAAGCCCGACATGTTTTCATTATTCTATTGGGTTTTGGACAGCATTCACTATATATGTTGAATATTTGCCACCATAATGAAGAGGCATAATATTACCATTATCGAGGATTGCATTAGTGTCGGACGCTTAAAGCACACATCTAAGTTTTCCTTTATTAAATGTTTTGTTTCATTAAAAAAATGTTTAGTCGTTTTTCCCGGTATTTCGAAGTTGATTTATCGAAGAATTTTAAGTACATTAGGTGTATTAATCACCTAAGAAAGAAGTGTGAAACAAAGTAAAGTTTTATCACATGTGTGATAATATTGCGTACTCAGATTTGATTCGCTGTCGCATGAGACCATGCGGACGAAAGAAAAAAAAGTCTTCGTGATTGATTTAGGTATATACTGTAAAGGACTTAATTTTCGCGGGCTCATATTTTTGCGAATCGGGCCAAAGCGGAAAAGTTTAAATTATTCGCGGGTTCTAATTTTTCGCGAATCGAGTGTAGCTTCCGTAGCGTTCACATATTGCCCGAATTGTTCGCGGGATGTATTTTTCGCGAATCGTAGGCAATTCGCGAAATTCGCGAAAATTAAGTCCTCGCGAAAATTTAGTCTTTTACAGTATTACTCGCGAATTTAGACATTCGTCTTCTCTCGTGAAGTCGAAGGCAGCATAAATTAATTCGAACATTCTTGGCTACCGAGTTTACTCCTCGGTGAGTGAAATATTTCCGGGCTGCTGATTGGACGTGGCGTCGCCGCGAAAGTGTTATCGACCAATCAGAATTACGTGTTCTGTTTTCGAGCTCACGATCGGGCTATATTTTGATGAAAACTTTTCACGTACACCCGGATGGTCGCTCCGCAGCAACTAGCGTTATTATATAAACTCGGCTGTGAAACCCTCAATCCCTCCATCCGTAAAGCCCCCTATCCTGGGAAAAGTGGCGCCGTTAATTGTTGTAGAAATGCTCGAGGCACGTACCGCGCGCCCTTCTGGGAAATTCATGGCGTCTGAAATCTAGCTCTGTGCTGCGTTGTGCCGCCATGCATAGAGTTATTATAATGTACGCTAGAGGTTCACCTGGCGCTAGTGTGCTGCTGCAAATTGAAGCAGACAGCAACCAGTCGGTTTGACTTCCGGTAATGCATTTCTATGGGAAAAATCGAGTGCATTTTCTCTCTGCGCTGGATTATAAGAGCAAATATCACGAATAATTCGTACGTGCTAGGCACATTGGAACATTTCTCAGTCACGCAGACGAAATAATTGGTCAGTTACGGCGTCTTTATTTGAAATTCGTGGCTTGAAAAACGGTGCTAAAACCGCTTCGTACATGTATTTATGTGCACTGTCGGACACTGCTAGCACGAACACAGCGTCGGCGCTTTCCCGCATGGGGGATATACGTGCCAAACGAATGAAGGACATGTGGAAAACCAAGAGAGACGGCAAGAACTACGCAGTAACACTGGATAAGTCACTCCCTGTGCATGCAGACGATCAAAATAAATTTAAAGCCACATAATATAGTCCGATTTGCAATAAATAAATACTGCTTTAATCTTTCTGCATATGAATATGTGCGAAGATGCTTGTTCTTGGCTCAAATCATCACCCGCACGCTCCAAATATTTGCAGATAGGGAGAAGCCAGAGAACAGGTGCACGTTAAGAACTGCCCGACTTTGGAAATAATAAAAATACAGACCTTTCGTAGCCCACGTACTTTATTTTTACGTTCGAATGTTTTTTTAATCGATCGTAAAGATGCACGACGGAGTCCTTTTCATTTAGTGCCAGCGCCCGGAATGCTAGCGAACTTTGAACACACTCTACATTCATTTTGCTCGTTATTTTGCTTAGAATCGTCGCTCGTTGTTGCATATCTGCCATGGAACAGAGGTTGGGCCTGAAGAATAGCGAAGTTTAACATCGCTCAGTGGTAAAGAAAAATGTTGTAACTAAAGCAATTACACTTCCAAAATATTAATAAAGTTACATACTATCCGGTACGACCGAAATAACGAAAGTTATTCATGTTATTTTCCGGCGAAGAGACAAAATTCACGCGTTTTCTACCATAGGAATGCACAGGAGCACAGCAAAAGTAGACTCGCTGCTGTCTGCTTCAATTTGCCTCCCGGAAGTCGCATAGACACTAGCGCCAGCTGAACCTCTAGCGTACATTATAATAACTCTGTGACGCCATGACCTTCCCAAGAGCTGCACGTTGCACGTGCCTCGTGCATTGACGCACCTTGCGCTACTTTGTGAAACATGTAGGGATTTATCCATCCGTCGTTTGTAGCGCCATCTAGAGGCAGAATTTCAAAGCTACGATGAAGTGCCATCTAAACCCTGTGGTTCAAAACCTTCGTAACTCATAGCAGCCGGCCCTCAAAGAAATGGTAGGCGCATAGAACGACGAGAGGCAGAGCTTGGATGAAGAGGGAGTTCTGCTCGTGGAAGCGCTTTTGTGGCGTCTGTGGACAGTTCCGTAACTGACTTGGTCTAATAACGTCGGCAACTGAGTCAGCTATGGCGACCACGTAGGGTGTCGCGAACCGGCCGAGGTTCGAGTTCGACCAGGTTCGACTTCTTCGAACTTTTAGTGAAATTCGACGAACCTTGTATTGAGGTTCGACTCGTGTGCGCATGCGCGACGGGTTGGCCAGTTGGCTTCGGATTGGATGGTGATGGCTAAGGGATGAATTAAGGGCACCGCTGATTGGTTATTTCAGTTAATACAGTACAAACAAATTAAATTATTTACTTCTTCAGTGATTAAAATTGGTTTCTTTTTTAATTGCAACTGTTTATAAAATAAAATAACCCTTTGCATAAAAAAATTCTTCAAACCTAGACATGATTGGTTTAAGGTCTGGCCACACTGTCCACAAAGTTGAACCGGTCGAATTAGGTGAAAGGTCGAAGGTTCGTTGAACCGGTTCGACCCAGTCGAACCCCGAAAGTTCGACCTAAAGATCCGGTTCGACAAAAGTTCGCGACACCCCTAGCGACCACTGATATATGAGCTCATTCCAAGGTTCCGCAGTGCTGAAAGGCATTCTTGCTTACTGATTACTTTGAGTAGCACGGTGCGAAATCCCCACGACAGAGGGAGTGCTCGCAGCACATCGACATTAAGCCTCGTTGACAACTGGATTGGATTGGGCTTTTATAACGCATACGCTGCCGAAGCCAAGCAGCGCCAGAAACAGGACATGTTTTAATCCGCCACTGTGTTGCTAGATGTCAGTGTGATGAAGCTTACCAGTTCATGTGCGCTACAGGAGGGTATGTAACAATATGCATGGGAGAGTTTCATGTGAATCCTGAAATGCTCGTCCTCGGCACCCGCCACATCTCGTAATAACCAAATGTGAATGAAATCACGCCGGTGAAAACACCCTATTCACATCTCTTGGTAAAAACGGAGCAACTGGATGAGGACGAAAAACAAGAAGAGATGGGACTCAGCGCTATCGACTGATCGTTTATTTTGTTTTCAGCCAGTGCACATATAGACCGACACGCTGTTTCCAAACAAGCCCGCGTTTGCGCATACCAGGTGTGGGCCCTGCGCGTGCGCCGAAGCCAGGCTCGCGTGAGGTGGAAGCTTCTGCGCAGGCGCAGTGGCAACAACAGCGCCACTGTAGAGGCGTGATGTCAGAGCCGCGTGTTCGTCGATATCCAAAACGTATCTTCGGCGCATCGGAATGCACGGCGGATCGCGCCATTCAAAGGACGACATATAGAGAACGCGCAGAGAACGCGCGATGACGAGGCAGTCAAGCCCGTGCCGTCATTGGTCGAGGTCGGGGTCAGACAAATGCACGCGGGCGTGTCTCGAGGCCAAACAAACGCACAAGGTGAGCAAAGAGCAGACGACCCTGCACGCATACGCTTAGGCGACGTCAAAACAGATAAAAGTACGAAAAAAAGAAAACAACTCGTAAGCAATCTTGACATCTCTGAAAGCAGATAAGGACAGTGTGTCACCAGAGCTTTGCTCATTTTAAGTGGACTGAGTCAAATACTTTCAAATGTGAAAACAGCGCAAAAATTTGACAAAGGACGAGTGAAAGAAGTGCACGGACAAAGCGCCGTGTCCGTGCACTTCTTTCACTCGTCCTTTGTCAAATTTTTGCGCTGTTTTCAGGTTTGTAGACGTTCAACCAACTCGCCCAACTTACCGCCTAAAGGCCCGTTCACACTCTTGCAACCGAGTACGACCGAGAGAGACGAGATCTGTTAAAACTTCTTAAAATTTCTTATGACGAGGGAACACACTAGCATTGTGGCGCCATCTATGCGGTGGCCCTGGAACTGCATTTCACAAGAGCGAAGGTTTCGCGAAATTTCTGAGGTCAAATGTGCGTAATACCTATAAGAAAGGCTCGTTTATAACGTTGAAAAAGTTTTTCGAGCCAAGAAAGAAAGGATAATGCGCGAAAGAAATAGAAAATCTGCCGGACCGCCAAGTTTACACTGCTACCCAATAGATGGCGCCAGTGTGTCCTCTCGTTGTAAGTGGTTTTAAAGGAACCCAGTTATAAGAGGTCACAAGAGTGTGAACGGGCCTTAAGTCAAATACTGCAGTTTCTTATCTGAGAGGGTGATAGATGGACGCACTGACACATAAGTCGTTTTGCTTGTTTATCTCGCCAGCTTTCATTGTTTCTCTGGTCAGCTTATCTCTACTCTTTTTTATTATCCTGATTTTTTTTAAAGTCTGGGTTGCATCCGCAGTCGCCTTAGTGAATTTCAAGATGACGAGATATTGGTTTACTGACGTTACAGTGGTGCCGTCTTAATCTATCGTTTATGCTACGTCCGGTCTGTTTGATATAGACCTTTTGGCATGACAAGAAAATCGAATACACAACGCGTTGAATACACAAGGCACAAGTCAGCCACGTTGCCACCACAACAGATGGTGCTGCTCACGGACTCAAGACAACATAGAGTGTGGAGACCCAGCAACGATTGCGTCGAGAAAAGCAATGCCACTGGTGGAGGCGCGGATACCGTCGGTTCATCTCCGATGGATCCCGGGGCACGTCGGCATCAAAGGGAACGAACGGGCAGATGAACTCGCCCCAGCAGCCTACCTCGATGCCCCCACTGTCGCGGCTCCCTCGAACCTGCAACAGGTGGCACCTGACATCGGCTGGCATCTCCTACGGGACAAACACGAATCAAAGCTACCAGGAAGTGCCCTGCCAGGGCTTTCTCGGTCGGCGTAGACTCACGTGCGACGCCTGCGCACAAATACAGAATACACAAATGCCTTCCTAGCCTGGATGGGGAAGCGAAGAGGTCTAAACTGCCACCATTGTGATGCAGAAGAGACGGTGCACCACGTCCTATCTGCTTGCCCGGCGTACGTAGTGCACAGAGTAGTGATGAGCCAACGAAACACCGAAGGCAACCCTGCGTCATTAGTCGATCCTTTCTCTACCCAGACGGACCCCGACGGAAATGTCAAAGGATATGCAAAGCAGCGCCGGCCTTCCTGCAGGACACAGGCACGATTGACCGCCTGTAAGTCAATACCGGGATAAAAAAAGAACACCGTGGGCTTGTAAGCCCATACAATAGCCCTCATCAGGGCTCGTCTCCTGTTCATGCCAGCTATATTTTAGTCAGGCTAACCTAGGGGATGTAAAACATCAGCGCCGTACCCCACCACAAAATACGAAAAGACCTCAGCGCTGAGGTCTCTTCTTTTCATCCTTGTCCAGTTGCGCTGTTTTTGCCTTAAGATGTCAAATAACCAACTAGCCCAAACAAACTTTTCAGCAAACCATATTCACGGGCCACCATATTGTTGGTCGCTGTTTGCAACGCACGCTAATAGAAAACAAAAAATAACTAGTTTTATTTTATTTTTTGTTAATATCAAATATCTCGAACGGCAGAAATGCAGGATTGCGCCCCACGCCCCGTCTATTTCACCCCCTCATAATCGCTGTTCTCGACAGACGATACATGGGACCTAGTTCTGAACATGCGCTGCAAAGAACGACCAACAGTATGGCTTCCTGGAAGAAAGGACTTCAGTAGTCGGGGATTAGAACAAAATGGATGGTCTATATAGTCTGTTGCAAGTTAAGTAGAGCAGCACGAGCTCCTCGCACAAAGTCTTCTGCCCTCCATGACTGTTGGTTTCCCCTCTCCACTCAGCTCGTCTCCAGCGTTCGCTCTGCTAAAGGGGAAAGTATGGAGGACTTCGTGGCCGCAGGTTGTGCCGCGATTATAAATCTGCAACAGGCTATAGTTAACGAGCACCAAATCTGCGAGTGATTTTCGCACCGGTGCAATTGGATCTTACATAGACGGCCGACAGCGCTGTCCCGTTGAGTAGCGCCGCAGAGATCCTGCGCGCGGCAGACAGCACCGAGTCGCCGTACGACGCACCAGGACCGGGCGGGGACTGCTGCTGGAAGCCCATCCCGAAGCTCAGCCGAGCCGACGGCCTCCCGCAGCCAGTGCCGTTCTTCGGCAGGGGAATGGGCGGGGCCATCATGTTGTTCCAGATGAAGTAGGCCAGTATCGGCGTGAAAATGAAGATGTAGCAGGTCGAGCAGGCGATGATGCACGTCCTCAGGCGCTTGGAGGCCGCCGTCACGCGGAGGTCCTTGAGGTAGCCGGTGTCGAAGGAGACCCCCTGCATGGCTGGGCGTTGGTGACCTTCCTCTTCTTCTTTCTTGCGTGCAGTGAACACTGTCCTAAGGTGCATGCGTGGCGGTGACGTACACGAGTTCGCTGTTTCTTCTTGTTTTTCTTCTTTTTTCAGTTTAGTGGCTACCAACTCGAGCATGTTGCCCCGGTTGTCCCCGTTAAAGATTCGTGTTTTAATGACAATTTGTAACGGTGATCGCCGAGTACAGCGGCTCCCCGAGATATTGCCCAACTCTTTGCCACACAGTTATCGTTGGTCTACCGTAGCCCCTCAGGTGACCTCAATGTTGGCATGCTTGTTGATCAAGTGGATGCAAACACCGGCTCCCCCACCATTATGCTCTCCACCAGTCAGTTTTCTCCTGACGATCTACAAAGCGCCACCGAACGCATCAAGTCACCACGCTCCGTCGGGCCTGACCACCTTACTCCCACCTTCCTCCCCAAGCTGCTTCACCCTCTCATCTCGCATGTCTTGCTGAACATGCTGCAATCATTTGCAGACAATGCCTTTGTTCCGGACACATGGAAGCGGGCTTCTGGTCCCACCACCTTGCGTGTTTTATACACCGCGCGCTCGTGCTTCCGGACCTCGAGTACTGTATATAGTGCTGTGTGCTGCCCACATCAAGTTAATTTGGTTGACAGCCTGGAAAGCGTGCAGCGGCATGCCACTTGGACATTATTTACCCGCCAACACGAACTTGCGTAGCCCTACGACAGTCGGCTGAAGAACCTCAATTGGCATTCCCTGGCTCATCGGAGAAGAGTCGCCAGGGTCGGTCCTCGACGGCTTGCTCAAAGGGACGATACCTTGCGACCATCCGAAGGGTCAACAAGAGATCGGGGCAGCTTGACCGTATTCCAGCGCGTACCAAACGCCACAGCTCCTCTGCCAATCTTGTCGGGCGTCGAGGACTTCATCTCAGCCCGGATCAAGATACGTTCGCCGCTTGGCCAGGATCGAACTGAATCTGTGGCAACGTGACACTTGTTTTCAAAGCACCTAAAGCAACAGGTGTTATGGCAGGTGTGTGTGTGTGTGTGTGTGTGTGTGTGTGTGTGTGTGTGTGTGTGTGTGTGTGTGTGTGTGTGTGTGTGTGTGTGTGTGTGTGTGTGTGTGTGTGTGTGTGTGTGTGTGTGTGTGTGTGTGTGTGTGTGCGTATGCGTGCGTGTGTGTGTGCGTGTGTGTGTGTGTGCGTGCGTGCGTGCGCGCGCGCGTGGTGTTCGTGCGTGTGCGTGTGTAATATCTGTGCATGTATGTAGGTACGTGTGGCCGAGTGAATAGATGAGCACATGTAGGCGTAATGTTGCACTCTACATTTCACCCTCCTTTTTTAATATTTTGGGTTGCGGCCTTATGTACAAATTTGGGTACTTGTGTATGTATGTACGTGTGTGTGTTTTTATGTTATATATACTCTATACTCTGCGTACGTCTTCTTGTTCGATGTTACTGGATCGCTGTTTTTTTTAGTGCTGCATAAATATGATTTGCTGCATCTTTGGTTGTTGGATGGAATGCCCTGCAGGTGTCATCAGGCTTCTAATCACGTTTAGTTTAGTTTGTTTAGTTTATTATACCTCAAAGACATTTCAAATGAGATGCATTACATGAGGGGGGATAAAATGACATAGTATGCAGATAGCAGAAGAGTGACGACATGGTAAAAAAGTAGAAAAATATAAAACTACTCAACTAATAGGACAAATATCAAAACATAACATGAAGAAAAAGCATTACCAAATAAGCATATTAAAGATCAACACTTTTCAGGTGTGCCTTGCAGAGTTCACGGAATGTTGTCGGGTTAGGTTCACGTACTATGGTTTCACAAATGGAATTCCAGTTAGTAATAGCAAGAGAAAGTGGGTAATTTTGGAATACATAAGTTCTCGCGAATGGGGTTTAACTTTTAGACTGTGATCATGACACATGGAGATGTGAGGTGGCGTTTGACAGTTGGTGTTTCGAAAATCAGAAGAGGGATAGTAAATTTTGTGAAAAAGGACAAGACGAGCAAGTTGGGTTCTTTCAGATAGAAGGCATAGGTCGAGGTTGGATTTTAGCTAGCAGTTATGCTTGACGCTCGTGAGTAGTCATGTGTTATAAAACGTGATGCCTTGTTTTGCACCGATTCGAGTTTTAGTAATGAGATATGATTGATGAGGCCACCAAATAAAGTTGGCGTAGTCCAATTTTGATCGGACGAAAGTTTTATAGGCAGACACAACGGGGAGTGAGGTATAGGTTACGTTTTATGTATCCTAAAGATCTGCATGCACCAGCCACTATACTGTCAATATGAGTATTCCAAGTTAGATCTTCAGAAAATGTCCCGCCTTAATATTTGTAAGTTGGTACTTTTCCGAGGGGCAGTGTTAGTAAGGTGTAGTAACGTGCAGTAGGAGATCGCTGACCAGTGAATGTTAAAAGTTTGCTCTTGGTTATATTGACCTTCATCTGCCACGTGTTACACCAATGAGACAGAACATTTAGATCCTGCTGTAATAGTATCGAATCTTCAAGGATAGTGATGCTGACGGTAAATTACGCAATCATGCGCGAAAAGCCTTATAGATGATGTTATCTGGTGAGGAAGATCGTTAATATATATGAGAAATAAAAGCGGACCGAGAACGCTGCCCTGGGGGACGCCCGACATCGGAGGCAGGCTTGGTGTTACGTCTTCTGCGTAATATTTTGGCACCGTTTTTTTTTCTGCACTGACGTGGTGCCTTTCCGAACAAGCTGGTGAATTCGTATTCGTCCTGAGATGTCGGGGTGAACTGTTTGTCCAAATGCTGTGAGTTCACTGAAGTCATGTTCAGCTGTTTAGATCTTTTTGTCATTTGCACGTACATTCTTGTTGTGGGTTCCTTCAGAACCATGTGCCATTTCTGTTCTTATATTCGGAAAGCGCTTTTTCTTCTTAGCTTCCTGAACTTGTAGCGGGTGGTACTAGCATCCCTATTTACCTGCATAAATGAGAAAGAAACAATGCAGTAACACAAGTAAGATCAATCTTTTTTGCCACAAATGCCATGCAAAAAGCGACACATACCACACAAAGCTGTGTATATACTGTGTTTACAAGTATGCTACCAAATGAACTATGCCGAATTAGTGAAAACTGTCTAAAGCATTGATGCTGCTATTACAAAAAAAATGGAGCTTATATTCACGAGTGAGGCAATGATGCTCAGGACCCAGTCTTTAATAGTCACATGCCAGACTCTCGAGCAGGGTGTGCTAGTTAACCACTGATATCAATGTAAGGCGTACCACTGTGATGTTAATCAAACTGGAATTTTAGTGATGCTGGCAACAATATGAGCTGTAGTGATACTGATATAAAGATATATATGTATATATATATATATATAGGTATATATATATATATATATATATATATATATATATATATATATAGGGACATATGGTCACAAAACCATTCATTATCTTATGAATACTCGTTTATTCAAGATACTGAAAACATTGGTGCAAATTGAGTTATTTGCTTTCGTTTTGTTTTATTTTATTTATTCTCTTTATTCTCCTTTTTGTTCTTTCTCGTCCCCAACCCTACATTACTGTGTTAATTACATCTATGTAATGAAATATTTTTTGCATGCTTCAAGGTCCTGTATGTACTGCATACTTTTGTGCGCTAAAAACTATATGGCAGATAGGTTGGCGATTACTCATTTTTGCATGCGGTCGCATATTGTTTGATAAGAAACTTGGCTGTGTGCAAGGAGTGCTGTTAGTACGCATCGATAGCATACCGAATATAACGTGGTGGAATATGCTTCAAAAGGCAGATTTATATCGTGTAGCCGTAGTATTGTCTTCACGTTGCATTGCCCTTGTCACATGTATTCCTGTCCTGAACTTTATATGAAGATTGCCATATGTGGTGTTAGTAAAAGTGCAATGTCATCATGTTACTCAGTCTGCTCAAGGGGACAAGGACAATCGACATTCACATCCCAACAAGTACAGATATAATGTTACTAAGACAAAGCCTTCAAAATACTCAATGCAACGTTCACAGAAAGAAAAGTGAGCCCGCAGGTAAGCTGGTGAGTACTTGACATGTGTCACGGAGTGGGGAAAATTTTAATGAACATAAAATACTAGCTCCGCTTGAAAAACGATAAATTACTTTTTTTAAAAAATGCTACATTCGGAGTGGTGACAAGCGATGGGTTCACGCCCGGTGTGAAGTAAAATAAAGACAACAAATCGCAGAGCTTAAAATTACAAAAAAAATACTTAAACTTAATTAGGCGATAAAAATCAGCACACGGCGACAACCAACAACAAAACGGTAACAAGCGTTTACCATAACGCGCCGCTCGCTGCACAAATGCAACAAAAAACAAACGTTCGCCAACGCAAAAAAAGAAAAAAAAATTAAAGGAAGATTTTTTGGTGGATTTTTAGGGAGTGCATTAGCATGACTCTTGGGAAACGCAACACAAGTCCCCTTTTGAGAAACGCTAACGCTGACCCCTTCATTTTTCTGTTTTGGCTATCTCTTTGACATTCTCTTTTGCTTCCTCTATTTTTCGTCTGCCTTTTTTTACTTCGTAACGGGGTCAGTGTTAGCGTTTCCCAAATGGAAACGTGTGTGGCCTTTTCCCCGAGGATCCACCAATAGATATTCCTTTTAATATTTTTTGTTGTTGCCGTCTAGTATGTCAACCCCTCGCCTAAACGGGTAGAAGAGGAGTACATGCTATCTCTTGAAGTTGATCACGTCAGTTACGGGGTAGCTGTGGTGGCGGAGTATCGCGGTCTCCTTTCGGGCTCCGAGACGCTCGGCGTCTAGCTTCGTTTACAATCCTTCGTTTACATGCATCCGTCACCTTTGGCTGCCTACCTGTACCAGTGGTAGTACTTAGTTCACACTCCATTTTGTAGCACGAACCAATTGGCATACGCGCTTTGCACACCGGCAAGTTCACACTCGCCCCATGCATCCGTGCACGCATTGGCTTCCGCCTTGTGACGTGGCCTACCTTTCCGCCTTTGTCCTTCACTACCCTCCTCCTCTCTACGGGGCGCGCTTTCGTTTCCACTGGTTTGTCCACAGAAGGACGCCGTCAGCTTTTTACAGCGGAGCTGTTAAGGGCTAGTTTCCCCAGGATCGTGTCCCCCTCAAAGAAATGAAGACACCGAATCAACTTTCCCAGGTAGAGGGGCTGGCCGGTCAGTCAGGTGATGGTGACGACTGACGATGGTGTTCGCCCGATGGAAGTCCCCCCGGGAAGTCGAATAAGAAAAAAATACTAAAGTTGTTCGATCCCGCTGGACACATTACTACGCTGGTAGGTTTACGATGGCCGGTGTGGCCACATTAATTTTAAAACAAAACGACAACAAGTCAACAGTAATTTACAGTTCAAACTCCCCAAAATTACAACCCATACTTTAGCCCCAGTCTGAACAGCCGAATCTTCCCGATCTCAAAAGCCGAATCCTCCGAGAATCCTCTCGGCAGCCCTTTTCGACTCGTAGGGCCTCCTTTCCCTCCAGAGACGGACCAATCACTTCAATTTAACCATTGTCACGTGGTACACTCTTACCCAATGATCAGCGAGCTGTCAACGTGACCCCCTCCGACACTTCAACGGTCAAACCCAAATTCCTTGTAGAGTCACCACATGCTTCCGCTGCTCGCCTCGCTGGCGCCACACAGTTAAGTTATTGCATCGATTAAAAGCGAAGTTTCCACACTAAGCGGCGAAATACGCCGGACTACAAGCACCCCCGCTTAAAAGCCACAAGCGCGGACAGAAGTACCACTGCCCGGCTCCCAAACCGACGCCCGATCCGTTTGTTAACGACCGGGGTCCGCCTCTTCTGTAGCCCCGCGGCTGCTCGAAACCCTCCCCCCCCCCCCGCGCGGGGGCGGAAAACCACTTTCCGTTCATGTTCCCCCGTGAGCATACAGAAAACGCAAACATAGGCAGGTAAAAAAGAACCATGCCGACGCAAGTGTAGAAAGATGGACTTTTCTAAAACAAATCTTATAGCATCTTCGATCAACTCGCACTGGAATCGCCCTGAAACCAGCACAGTGCACAGCGCTCCTTGGTCAGTGCAGCGCGAAGTCGGTGCAACATCGAGGACAAACTGCGCCGCGCCGGTGCTCCGTGGCAAGCTCCACCTTGCGTCACTTCGCGTTTTGTTCGTTTTTCTTGCGTAGGTCAGCTCACGGTGCCCGTCTGCTGTCAACTTCTCATATTTTTTTACTCGCGGATTTGACGGTCCCTACACAAATAAACATCGTGGACGTGATTGTCGATGGAGTCACGAAGCGGGTGACAATTCCAGATGTATATGTTGGCCATCATTGTTGGTTCAAGAAGGAAGCACCAGATAATAGCCGTACCTCGCTGTCATCGAAACACCTCGCGACGCTTTGCACGAAGTTCGTACCTTTCAGGCGCTCCTTGCCACCGCAGCAATCGCCGGTAATCGCGGCAATGGTAAGAAGCTCGCCGTCAGAAGAACTGAGGAATTCATCTGTGCACCAGCGAGGCGTGTTCGTTTTGCAAGATCGCCGTCCCAATAGTCTGCGCGTCTGCTGCTTCCGCCATCTTCTCGATTCCCGCTCCTGGCAGCAATTCCTGATGGGACTGCACCCCGGCGCACCGTCGATTTTCTTGGTGCGCGTTGGGGCAACGAAAAGCCGCACCTGGAGGGTGCGCTTCAGTTGATCGAGGACGTCCGGTGCGCACCGGTGCACTTGATCGAAGATGAAGGGGCGCACCTCGGTGCCCCGGTGCGCACCGGTGCGGATGATCGAGGATGCTATTACTTATTTCTAACAAAATCCTTCGTTACTTAACACCGAACTCTGGACACTTACCGCCATCTATGAGCGACGGCGGCAAGCCACGTATCTGGTTGCCGCCGACGCTCATAGATGGCGGCAGCCTTTCCACTCTGGCTTGCTGACATGCGGCCGGCCATTACTTTCCATTGTACAGCTCCGCTGGTCTTCCTTCTTCACCAGAGTAGAAAGGCTGAAAGTTTTCTGTCAGCTGGGTGTACTAATGCTAACGCATTAAAAAGTCCCGAAAAAGAAGCCTTAATAGACCCTTTCCGAAATTCAGTCTGGCCACTTTGATCACTACCATCATCTGAGGAATGGCATATGTGTCGTACCAATGGCGCCCTTCTGGTTACTGATGATGGAAGAAGTTGAGAGATGCTCCGAAGGCGGATGATGCGAGGCCTATATCCATTCGAGACGTTAGTACGATGCGACGCAGGAATTGAATACAAGAGCTGCGTAAGCGTTCATTTCTAACTCGGGTGCAGTCAATCTGTTGGCGGCACATAATCAGCTTTATCAGACCCTTTGATGTCTAAAATTTTATCACGGCGTCAATGTGGGTCGGTGTCTTCGTCCTTGCCGGTTGTATATTTGTCACCATCGAAACTGAAAGACTCAGAAAGATTCTCGACTGCTGTTGACTAGCGCAAGTGATGGTGCCCGGCAAAATACTACGGACTGCAGGTCGATTACTGCCATTAGTACGGTAAAAGGTAAACTGCTATTTGAGCCATCAGATGGCACTGAATTTCGAAAAGAGTCTATTGCTGAACCCAAAGACCAGAAGAACGTTCACGCGCTAACCGATGCTGGGCTGATGACGGGTCCGGAAGATCGTCGTCGTCTCGTGGCTCGGCAGGCCGACGCAACACACGCACTCTCGAAACGGGAAAAACACCCCACCCGCAGGCTAAAACACGCCCGAAGGCCACAGCACGTCACCGAAGGCCAAAAGCAGACCCGAAAGCAAAAGCACGACCGACGGCAAACACACGCCCGCAGGCAAAACACGCCGAAACGCAAAACCTGAGTACTCAGCCCTCAAAACGAAAAAGAAAACTTACGACGAGGGCAGGGACCAGACGAGCAGAGTGCTGGCCAGACGGCCACTCACGCTGTAACTACGCCGCCGAAAATCGCCCTTTTTGTAGATCAACCTTGCAGACAGGCAAAGCCGAAAAAAACATTGTCTCGCGATTGCCTTTCTGAGACATCTCGAAAGAGCCACTTTCCTCCTCGAAGAAAAATAAAACCACCGTGAGGGTACCCGACATCGAGTGAACCCCACGACCACAACCAGGATTAACATACTCAGAATCCCCAAACCACATAATTGGCAAACTCCCGTAAAGAGCTCTCCCAACCAAAAGCGGAAAGAGGGAAGCGTGCACTTATGGCGGGAAGCGGGAACACTTCGTTCCGTTTTTCTGTTTGTATATGATTTTTTCACGGGGCTCATCGGGGAGAGAAGGTGCACGTGACGTCGAGTCAGTCGTCAGAAAGATGTCACTCGTAACCGACCGGTGAGAATGTCTCTGACCACCAGCCCTTTCGCGTGCGTCGCCTCTCTTGGCCTCTTTCTTCCTTTAATCCGGTTCGAAGTTCCTGTGCTAAAATATCAAATTAAAGGAGCCATGAAACGAATTTCGGGCTGGGATAAATGATTTTAAATTGGGACCTTACTAATCGCATATCGTTTAGTTGGCCAAAAGAAAGAGGATAGAAAGTCAACTAGCCACCTTTTCGGTACGAACATTTGAAAATATAGCGGACTATTTTGTACGCTTCTTTCTTTCAAAAGCTCTCCGCCTTTTCACTATGATACATCCGCGCTTCCCAAAGCGCGTCAGCGGTGCAGCCTGACATCAGCCGAGCCCAGCTCACGCATTGGACACGAGAACTGCGTCAAATCCGTTGAATATTCGATCGTCATCAATGAGTCCGAGCCACTAATACTCGCTGTTCGGCTCTGGCCAATGAGTGCCCTGACGGAACTTATCGATCACTGGCGAATGAGAAGTTCTATGGTGTGCATGAAAAGCGCGGCGGAAGCTAGGAGTCATCGCACCGGTGCCGAAGAATGTTGCGGCGCCGTGATTTCACAATTCGCATTTGAGTTGAGGATTAAAGCTAAGAAGGAAGAAGTAGCAAAATCGTTTCATGACCCCTTTAAATAGCGCGAAGATCAAGCACACACTGACGCAACAATTAGCTAACGCACAACTGTCGTTTTAATATCATATGGAAGACCAGAAAGAGGCAGCGTTCCTTCCTCTTCTTCTCTGCACATAGAAAACGTTCAGCCCTTCCACTCTCGTGAAGAAGTAAGAACAGCGGAGCTGTACTCGATACACTGTGTGCTTCTTCGTTTCGTCGTCTGTTTTTCGCGCTGTTCTCCTACAATGAATTCCACCAACGCGCCTCAACTATCCATTCTTCTGCTATAGCTGTAGAGTGCCTTCATACACACGCGCTTTTGCTTGAGTGGTGACATCTCAGCCATTTTTCCGCCGAATCGTTTTTTTATGCATTTTAAAGTGCGCGCAATACGGTGTCTCCAGCTCAGAGCGCGTAGCTTTGGCTAATGCATAGATGCAATTTTACCGCCTAAGTCACGCACCGAGTGCGCGAGAGCGTCACGCGCTGGCACATTCAGGACAACAAATGGATGTCTTCACCCTGAGACAGACAGACATGTAGGCACCCTATATAGCTGAAAGGTAGCCGTTATCTACGAGCGACGGCGGAAACCATACTGGTTGTGTGCTTGCCGCCGTCGCTTATAGATGGCGGCAGCTGTCCAGGTAGGTTTGTGTCGACATACACAGACGCGATCCTGGGGAACTCTAGCCCTTAACAGCTCCACTGTAAAACCTTCCCAAAATGAAATTGCCTTCATGGGAAGAGGAAGTTACGTTCAAAGAACTGCGAAATTACATAAAGAAAGAACGAAGGGGATGTTTTAATAAAAAGCTTGAGAAATAGAAGAAAGAAAGAAAGGGAAGTTGCTGACAGTAAACCACTAAAACAACCTCAAATAGTGCACTGACACATGAGTTTTCCTTTTCTTTGATGATCATCGCCTCGTATAGTTACTTTGATCTCTTCTCACGGAACCTCCGAAGGTCCCTTGTTTCTATCAGTATCGGTTTGCAGTTCCAGTCTTTTACGTGAGATGCTCCGCTGTTGTTGATTTGAGTGAAGAAGCATGTTCCCGTAACCTGGTGTTCACGCAGCCGCTTGACTATCCCATGTATACTTTGCCACAGGTGAAAGGTATTTATATATAACCTCTCTTTAGCAAGGTATGAATGTTTCCTTGTGTTTCAGCTCACCTTCATTGTGACGTCCCTGTTGGGATATTTCTGCTATTTCTCAGGTTTGTATTGTATTGTAAAAACACTTTATGCGGAAGTAAGAGAAGGAAGTACAAAATGATGAGCCATTACACTCTGTGAAGGTGGATGACCGGCGAAGCTGTTTAGCACACGACACAGACGTGACACAGAATTTTGAACAAAGGTACGAACACATTTATTGTCTTGATCGGTGATCATCGTGACTAAAGGGGTATTCACACGTCGAAGACTATCGCCGCCCCGAGGAGCCTGAGGAAACTAGACACGCCTGACGGGACCGCCACACGGCGGAGGGAAAGGAAACTGGGCACACAAGCGGCCCTGAAACGACGACAAAGAGAGGGCGGTGAGCTTCCTTCTCCTCCTCCTCCTTTCCTACTACTCTCCTCCTGCCGCTGAATTTGTTCATGGGTGACGTGACACGAAGTCGTACGTCATTTTCCCGGGCAAATTTAGCGGGGGAATTCAGATAACGTGAGACGAAGTCGTGCCGTCACATGATGTCACGAAGCCGTGACGTCATTTTTGTTGCCGCACAAAAAATTCCACGGGACCCAAGCCATGAATAGCTTCGCTGTAAAATGACGATGATTAAACGAACCTGCCAACCCCGAAGGATCGGAGGAAGTAGATGAGAGGTGCGTAGACAACTTTTTGTTCATTCTAAATGCCTGGGGTAGGTTTCGTCCACTTTGTATAGGAGCCCGGGCGTATGTCGACAGGGAGGTTGCGGATCGCAACCTCGCGCTCCGTTGCGGATCCGGCGCAGTCCCACACGAGATGGAAGCAGGTGGCACGAACGCCGCAGTGTTCGCAGTTTGGTGCGGGGCCGACGTCGTCTGCAGGGGTTTCCCCAGGAATTCAAATTAGGAGGGTATCTAAGTTTTTAGGGGTTCGCGATCTCTTGCGCTTTGCGGGAATAACCTATACATGGTGTTCACCTTACAAAGCTCGAGTCCGGTGTTTTGTGCGAAAATGGTGACAAAGTGAGGGGGAAGTTTGGGCACTTTGGCGGCTCCCAAACAGTTGCACGTCTACGGGCACAGATAGGGGAATTCCCCGCGTGGCGGCAGAGTCCAGTCGGCCACGCGCAAATCGCGCGCTCCGCCTTGATGATTAATTAGCAGCGCGCGGCGCGCAGGCAGTCGCTGCCTAAAGTTCTCGCTGCCTGCATTCAAGCCCCACCGGTGACACGTTGTTTCTATGTTAGTACTCTTTATCGTGCCATCATTGTTCAATTAAATGTAGTTGCTTGCTGTTGAAACTGTTGGTTCCGTGTTATTCCCCGGGTCGGGTATGCAGCAAGGCAAACCGACCACAGATGTTATTACTAGTTCCAGGCGCATACTGTCCAAAAAAGACTACCCAAATATTAGTATTTAAATGACAACTGTCATGTACCGAGATGCTAAAAAATTTGAGTAATTTTTTAAATATATTAGCAGAAAAAAGGCTAGATTTTTTTAAATTTTATACCAGTATATTAATATTAGAAGACTTACTTTATGAACTCCACAAGCCACAGAGGCTGTGAAGGAAAATCTACTTAGAAAGTTCAAGCAAGAGCAAGCAAAATGCCTTATTGTAGTTTACAGATTCGACAAAAAGTTGAAGGGCCCAAAAAGCAGGCAAAAGACAGAAGTTAAAGAAACACTCACAGCAGATGGAGTTCCCTCATACGTGTTCCCCATGCGCCTAAAAGAGATAGCCTTTGTTCACAATGAACAGGACACGAAAGGACACTTCTAGAGTGGTTTGAATCTTTTGCGCTGGGTGGTTGAAAACATCAGCGGAGCTGAGTAATATTATGGTCAACATCGCTGCATGCTGTATGATTTGGAAGCCGGAGAGCAAGGTAACTTATGCTATTCCAAACAGGGTAGGCAAAAGCCAGCTATTTTCTCCCCTCATGTCGCTTTCTGGCACTAGGAATGTTGAATATCTCGAACATCTCAGGATTTATAAAACCAATATTCAATAACATAAGAATACCACAAGGAAGGTTAAATCAAAAAACGAAAAAAGTAAGGTATTCAAGTAGTAGCGAATATGCCGATTCTGGACTGTCTTCCCATTCGCAAAATGACCTTTTAAAAATTACCTTAAAAATTAAAACAAAAAAGAATGAAAGCCGTTTACAACTCCCTGTAACGCCGGATGGAGCGCAGCTCTTGAGGGGAGGGGAAGGCGCGGAGGGGGTAGGGGTCACGTGACCTGGGGGTCACGTGACCTGAGGGGCCACGTGACCTGGGGTCACGTGACCTCGGAGGAGTCACGTGGCCGGGGGGGCACGTGACCTTGGGGGTCACGTGATTTTGGGGTGACCTTGCGGTTACGCCGACGGCGACGCCGACGCCGCTCAAGCCGGAAACGGGCGCCTAAGAGCTGCGCTCTAAAAGCTTTAGAGAATATATTCATTGAACCATATTCTGGACCACCCTCAAATTCCCCAAAATGATTTCTTCAAAATGAAAATTAAAGAACTCGAGCATATATTTAAACATATCTTGCTTATACATTGTACCAAGTACATCCTCACCATTATATGAACTAAAGGTCATTGCCCCGTTGTTTCCAGACAGAGCGTAGGCGACGAGATCGATAGATGGAAGAAGCGTGACTCAGAGTCCCCGAGCAACGCTTATATTTTCTGCACGTCCGTTGACAGAGCGGATGCCCCGCCAGACTTCTAGCATTTCCTCCTATAATAAATGCCATCACTTCTTTAACAGTTTGACAGAGCTTGGCGGTGGAGGAAGCATTCCTCAATGTCCCGCCAGCATTCTTTATATCTTCTGGACGTCCGATGTCAGAGGGGATGACTCGCCAGAAAGGACTCCTAGCATCTTGCTATCTTACAGAAACGTGCCGTGGCGTGCTGCCCGCCTGCAACGATACTCTCCTAATAATCTGACGAATTTTGGTTTGATTCCCACTACACTCTCTGAGGGGTATTACCAATCTATTGAGTAAAATTGATTTATAATATAATGCATTTGATATCAGAGAAGTTCATAAATGCTTATATAATAAATTCTTGGTTTAAAGGTATTATTTCAACGCGCCCTCCAGGGCAAGGCTTAAGTGGTAAAGCCACAATATTTATTCACTAATTAAAAAAGAAAACGTTTCTCTTGTAAGAGCTTTATTGAATAAAAGGTATAGTATATGGAAAAGACCACTTTAAAAGTTAAAAATGTTTTACTCTAATGAATACACGCTATAATAAAACAACTTCCGATAAAAGGTTTGTGTGTTCTGGCCAAAATGTTGAATATAACCAAGCTAAAGAACTAAAAAGAAACAAATAATGAGTGAAATTCTACAAAAGAAAAGAGCTAGAAAGCTATGATTATAAACATTTTATTCGTTTTTTTCGTCAACAATATTTTAATTAATATTAAGCGTGTTTACGTTTGGTGACGAACTGTTTGATTGACCGGAGAAACTATAAAAGACTAAAAGAAAGTATCTTAAATGTACTCGTGGAAAATACAATGATCCCGCTTGCAAAGATGACACGAAAAAAAATTTAGACGAACAATACCAAAGGCCACGAAAAGAGGGGGGCCACTGCCAGTTGCGAGTAGCATCAAGATGGGAGGACTTTCAGGAAGAGAAAGCGGAGGCATCAGCATTATACAGGCCGAAATTGAGAGGGCGTGTATTCCAGTGGACGATAGAGATAAACCAGAAGGATAGGAATGCGGCAAAAAGGTTCTGGGAACACATCAGTGCAGAGAGAAAAAAGACTGAGAGGTACCAGCAGACACCAACCTCACAGGAAGGGACAAAGGTAGAGAGGAAGAGGCAAGATAATACAGTGAGACATACAATCGAAGCAGCATTTTCGGAGTTAGAACCAGTTCAGGCCGTAGGGAATAGTAGTGTCTACACAACACAAGAGGAGGATCATACTAAAGAAGAGGAAATAAGCGCAGGAAATGGCAAACGCAGAAGAAAAGGTTCCGGCTGGAACTGCGACAGGTCCAGACGGCATACACAGTAAGACTGATAAAAGTTCTAGGCAAAACAAGCAACTTGAAACTAAGGCAGGTGATTGACCAGATACTTATGGGAGGGGAGGTACCCAGTGACTTGAAATTGAGCAGGATGAGATTATTATGTAAGGGCAAGGGAGACAAAGACAATATCAAATCATACCGACCAATCACAGTAACTTCAGTAATCTACAGACTAGCCATGCAAATTGTAAAAAGAAGAATGGAAGAATGGGCAGAGAGAAGCAGATTCTGGGGGAGCTTCAAAACGGTTTCAGGAGGGATAGACGACTAGATGATAACTTATTCGTAATCACTCAGTGCATAGAGATAGCAATGACAAGTCAAAGGCCATTATGAGTAGCATTTTTGGACATCAAAGGGGCATATGACCATGTGAATCAGGAAAAACTCTGGGACCAACTGAAGAGATATGGGCTAGGAGAACCATGGTTAAGTTTCTAGAACGGGTTTCTACGGAGAATAAGGTGGTTATAACATGGGAAGCCGAAACTACAAGACCAGCAGCAATAAAAAGAGGACTTAGACAGGGTTGCCCATTGTCTCCCCTGCTCTTTATGATATACCTCAGTGAGATGGAAAAACAAAATTAGAGCAGTGCAACCTAGGTTTTGATCTTACTTACATGGAGGAAGAACATAAAGTAGATCAAGTATTGCCAGGGTTAATGTATGCACACGACATTGTACTCGTATCAGAAAGTCGTGAGACAATACAGGAACTGATTAGGATTTGCAGCAGAGAAGGGGACAGTTTAGGACTAAAATTCAGTAGGGACAAGTCGGGTATAATAGTTTTCAACGACGAGAAGGCGGAACCCTTGGAGATACAGGACACAGTGATAGAACACGTAGAAAAGTACAAATATCCAGGAGTATGGTTAAGTGAAGGAAGAAAGTATCTAAAAGACCTTGAAGATATTGTAATAAAGAAGAGGAAACGAGATTTAGCCATTATGAAACACAGGGCACTATGGAACTTTAATAGTATATGATGTCAATAGGGGAGTTTGCATACTCGAGTTTAGATCGCACAAGCGCCTTATAGAAAAAAAAGCTTTAATGATGAAGGAGCTAGGTAGAAGTTACGTTTGAGATAGCCAAGCATCCGATTAGCATTGTTAGTCACGTAATTAACTTGCAGCTGCCAAGAACGATCGGCGCTTATGATCACGCCTAGGTACTTGTATGAACTTACAAGCTTTAAGGTGTGTGATAAAGGTTATAAGTAGCAGAAAATTTAGCTTTGCGTGTTATGAGCATCGTTTTGCATTTGGTAATATTAAGCTGCATTGACCAGAGTTCACACTACTACAAAATCGAATCTAAATCACGTTGCAGTTTTTGTTAGTCGGAGTCGCTGAATATAACACAGTAAATAGCACAGTCATCAGCAAAGAGCTTGATTGAAGAAGAAACACACGTCTGCAAGTCATTCATTTAAAGCAAAAAGTAAGGAACCTAAGACGGACCCCTCAGGTACACCAGAAGAGACGGATGCGAAAGAGGAGTTTGCGTCATTACACGTTAAAATTGAAAGTAATTGGTTAAAAATGAACCAATCCAATTAAACACGTTAAAGTTAATGTTAAGTTTACTAAGCTTAAGCAATAGAAGTTTATGTGACACCTTGTCAAAAGCTTTCGAAAAATCTTAAAAGGTGCAGTCCACCTGAGATCCCTGATCAAGTATGAAAATGAGTATGAAAATCGTTGGTGATCGAGAGAAGTTGTGTTTTACAAGAAACATATTTTCTAAATCCATGTTGGACTGGGGAAAAGAATAAATTTGTTAAAGTGGGTTAATAGAATTTTGTTCCTGTTTTTTAAACGTCCATCTTTATTCAGGTTATCCACAATTTTCTTTAGACATTAAATTTATTTATTTCTCTCTGACCAATCAGCTTTGCTGTATTCTGATACTTTTTATAGTTCTCTTTGTTCTATTGTTTTAGTTTTGTGCATAAACTCTCCACAAATTCCTTCCTTGTTATAAAATTAACAGCATCAAGGTTTTCACTCAAATTTTTAACATTTATCAACTTTTTGTATATTATAATTTTATTGATCAACTAATTGATATTCAAATCCAGCATCTCGTTTACACCCAGTATAATTTACTGGACGTAAAACCCAGTTTACACCCACTTTGAATTTTGATGACGTCACTTTATCCAATATATATATATATATATATATATAGAGAGAGAGAGAGAGAGAGAGAGAGAGAGAGAGAGAGATTTGGACGAAGACCAGGAGTCGACGACCGTTTTATGTCCGCACTTTAAGCATTCAGCGTTTAGTCAGTCCGTTGGTTTTGAGGGTGATAGGGAGAGGTGGTGTGATGTACGACGTTGCAAGCCTTTAGGATGGCCTCTACGGTTTGGGATAAGAATTGACGGCCTCTGTCGCTTAAAAGAAATTTCGGTGCACCGTGGCGTAGCAGGATGTTGGTAATAAAAAAACTGGCAACAGCTTCAGCGGATGCATTTGGGAGTGCAGCCGTTTCAGCGTACCTGGTAAAATAGTCGACCGCGGTGACTATCCAACGATTCCCTTGGGAAGAGACTGGGAATGGTCCGAAGAGGTCAATGCCAACGCGGTCAAACGGACGATCTGGGCAAACTAGGGGTTGGAGTAATCCTGTGGGACCGCTTGTGGGGCGTTTGCGTTGCTGACATTGGAGGCATGATTGTACGTATCTAAAGACAGTGTCATAAAGTTTCGGCCAAAAATAACGATGTTTGATACGTGCGTATGTTTTTGCAAATCCCATATGGCCAGCCGTAGGGTCGTCATGGAAAGCGCGAAGAAGGCCAGGCCGGAGGTGCGTTGGAACTACGAGAAGCCATCGATTGCCATCCGGAGAAAAATTGTGGCGATAAAGGATCCCATCACGCAATGAAAAGGACTGCATTTGTTTTCGAAGTGTCTTATTTAAGAGGTTGGTTGGTCGTTCTAAATACCCAACAATGCCCCTAATCCAAGGATCTTTTTGTTGTTCGGTTGAGAATGAGGTTGTATGAATTGAAGCTAAGTCAAAAGCGTCATCTATATGATCTAGGCGTTCGTCTGGACCCTCAACAGGACAGCGTGAGAGTCCGTCTGCGTCCGTATGCTTCTTACCAGATTTGTAAGCAACTGTGAAGGTGTATTCTTGTAATGCCAATATCCATCGACCGAGACGTCCCGTTACGTTCTTAAGTGAAGAGAGATAACAAAGGGCATGATGGTCGGTGACGATTGTGAAATGGCGTCCATATAAGTAAGGTCGAAATTTGTTAATGCCCCAAACGACGGCCAGGCACTCTTTTTCTGTTATTGTATAGTTATTCTCTGCCTTGGAGAGCGAACGGCTGGCGTAGGCGACAACGTACTCGTGTGACGTTTCGGGGTGACGCTGAATTAAAACGACGCCGAGCCCGTAGCCACTGGCGTCTGTATGTAGCTCTGTTCGTGCTGCCTCATTAAAGTGGCCAAGTATTGGGTCGGACTTAAGGGCTGTCTTCAGGGCAGTAAACGCGCGTTCACATTCGGGAGACCACACAAATGAGACATGACTTTGAAGAAGACGAGTAAGAGGGGCAGCTATGTGAGCAAACTGGGGAATAAAACGACGGAAGTAGGAACACAAGCCAAGAAAGCTCCTGATCTGTTTGACATTGCGCGGTGTCGGAAATGCCGTAACAGCGAGTACCTTGTCTGGATCAGGTCTGATGCCCTCTTTACTAACCAAGTGACCAAGAATCTTAATTTGACGAGCAGCAAAATGGCATTTCTTTGTGTTAAGCTGCAATCCTGCCGTTTTCAGGCACGTAAGAACCTCGATGAGGCGGTCTAAGTGTTCCTCAAAAGTGCGAGAGAAGACAATAATGTCATCCAAATAACAAAGACAAGTTCGCCATTTCAGTCCCCGTAGCACGTTATCGATCATGCGCTCGAACGTAGCAGGTGCATTGCACAGGCCAAACGGCATGACATTAAATTCAAATAGACCATCAGGTGTAACGAAAGCCGTTTTCTTTTTATCTTCTTCGTTGAGAGGAATTTGCCAATAGCCAGATCGTAGATCAAGAGACGAGAAAAATTCTGCACCCTGCAACGTGTCAAGTGCATCATCAATTCGGGGAAGAGGGTACACGTCTTTCTTTGTGATAGCGTTAAGACGCCGATAATCAACGCAAAAGCGTATGCTACCGTCCTTCTTCTTTACTAGAATCACGGGAGAGGAAAAAGGACTGGATGACGGTCTAATGATGCCTTTGTCCAACATGGCTGTTACCTCTCCATCAATAGTGCGTCGTTCGGATAGAGATACACGATAAGGACGCTGACGTATGATTTGTCCTTCGGCTGTTTGGATGGCGTGTGAGACACACGGGGTTCTGCCTAAGGTTGACGTCTGGACGTCAAAGGAGGATCTGAATGTGGAAAGGACTTCAGAAAGACGTGACTTTTGGTGTGAAGTTAAATGCTTGTCAATAGTCTCTAATAAATTCTCACATAATGTGGAGGGTTCCGCTGGAAGCAACGTTGTTGCGGACTGAATGGAAGCTATATCAATTGAGTTATGGGGCTCTGCTTGTGCAATTGCCATCCCGGTAGGAAGTAGTATGGGTTGAAAGGTGACGTTAGAAGCTGCAATGAGTATCCTTCCTTTCTGAGACATGGAGACGCAGTGCGGAAGTATTAAACCACGAGGCAACAAGACGCGTGAGAGGGGCGTTACGAATACACTCCCCGATAGTGGAGTCTGAGAAACTACTGTGACTACGGACGATGAGAGTCCAGGTACAACCACATCTTCTGAAATACGCAATTTTGTATCAGGGATTGTTAGAGATGCCAAACTATGTGTCGCGTTTCCCAGTGAGAGTTGTGGAGGGTCGCAGTGGACTATAGCATCAGCGGACCGCAGAAAATCCCAACCAAGTATTAAATCGTAGCTACATGACGGCAATACTGTCAACGGAATGTGATAACGAGAACCCTGAATATAAACACGAGCTGTGCAAAGTCCACTGGGGCGAATGAGTTCAGATGCAGCACCACAGGAATCCGGCCAACTCGTCGAAATCCAACTCGTCGACGGCCAACTGGTCGACGGCCAATTCGTCGAATAGGGCAATTCGTAATAGGGCAATTCGTCGAAGGGCAACTTGTCGAAAGGGGCAATCTGTCGAAGGGCGATTCGTCGAATGGGATGAATGACGGTCCGAGGTAAAATTTCGTGGTTCCTTGCTACCTTTTTACCTAAATTTTCACATGTGTTTGGGCTAGGGACAGCGCCCTTCTTAGGTTAAAAGACGGAAAGAAAAATCACAAGAGGGCGAAGACAGGACAATACCTTGATGCAAGTTGAAAAATGTTAATTTCGGGATCGTCCGTTTGTTTGTTTGTTTGAATACTTTTTGTAATGAGTCGCGCACGACTGTCGCCGCGAAGCGGCGTGATTAATGGGCCAGGTGGGTTAGCATTTCGAATCCCGGACAAAGGCTCACCCCTGTTTTTACAGACCCGGACTAAAGCTCACCAGGAGAAAATTTAATGTCGGCCTTAACACGAGTGCGGACAACTTAGGTGCATGCGTGCGACACTAAAATGCAATGATAAATTAAATCTGACAGGCGCACGGTTTGTTGATTAGAGTAGAAATAATTTTATTTATCGATTGCTTAGAAGCGAATGCAGTCCCCCACTAGCTCCAGCAGTCTTGGTAGGTCTGGACGTACCTGGAACCCCTCGAAAATATTTTTCAGACGATTCTGCAGTCGCAGAGTGGTTTTTCGTTCACCTCCCCGGGCTTATGTCAATGCCGTGGCAACGAGCGCCTGATTTTCCTGTAGGCATTCAATCAGCATCCAGACGCTTGGACGGGCGTGGCCGACAAACTTCTGTAACCCGGTACTCCATCCTTCGCAGGTGTTGTTCGTCCGGTCTTTATCTTGACGAGTGGTGTCGTATATATTCCACCGTTCCGGGGAAACTCCGGTCGTCGTCGGCGCACAGTCAGGCAAAGGGAAGAATTCGCTCTGGGTGCCGCCGCAGAAGGAGCAGAAGCATAACGGAAGGGGCCGTTGACATACGTGCAATCAAAGTAGTCCAGCAAGTCGCCGATGTTACCGGTAGACTTTTTCCTGATGTAGGTTAGTCCTTCGGGCACAAGCTGTGGTGGAAGGAATGCCAGCGTATCCAAAATCCTGCACAGTTTTTCAAATTGGTCATCTGTCTTGTACTTGGCCGAAAGGCCCAACTTCCGTTCCTTCAAAATATTTAAACATTTTTGCAACTCAATCATTTGTATATTGCAGTTTTGCTTCAGTTTCCCCTTCACATCACCCTGAGATAATCCTTGATTTCAAATATATTTACGACGCTCACTGACGGAAAGAATTTAATTTTCCTAGCCATTCACTTCAAATATTACCCTAAACCCCAAGAAAACCCATGCATTAGTAATAAAGAGTCATTGTGCCTAACCTTTATGTGCGCGTTTAGCGTGACATAAGCACAATGAAAAAGCGAGGTCGACAAAGGGTGCCTTCGCTTCTTTGGTCACTCTTCGGGTTCAAACACTTCGGTTCACAAAGTTTCTTGGGCGTGGTACAAGGGTGCTCCGCCATACCTTGAGTCAAACAAGCTTGATGATCTTATCAGCTCCACTCAGTTTCAGTGACCAAAATTTTGGTCTCAAATTGTTGCTTCCCTGCCTGTTATGTCGACACCTTTGCATAGGATGGGATGCCGGTTCTCCTAAAAATGGTGCAATGTCCATCGCGTCCGCACTTTATCCCAGCCCGTGTTTCGCCCGGGTAACAAAAAAAAAAGAAAAAAAAAAGAAAGTGAGGTGCGTTTTTGTTTGGGTCTGTTAAAAAAAGGGGTGAGCTTTTGTCCGGTGAGCTTTTGTCCGGTTACCTGCGATTCTGTCATGAAATGCTAACCCACCTGATCGTCTCTCACTGCACTGTGAAAGCGGCGAAAGCTGCAAGTTGTTATCTTCGACAAAAAAGAGCACACGGGAGGTCCCTTACCGTGCGGCGATATTACGGATTACTATAGGGCAGGATTTGCTTTTAAATTTCAGGACAAAAATGATATATTATGGCTTTGAAACAGCGGCGACCAGTTGGCCTCTTCGACGAGTTTTCCTTCGACGAGTTGCCCTATGACGAATTGGCCTTTTCGACGAATGGGCCGTCGAAGAGTGGGCCGTCGACGAGTTGGCTTTCGACGAGGCAGCACCACGTAGTGTATGGACGATTGGAGGTGTTCTAACCTTGCGAAGCTGAGTACATATAGTTTCCCGTATGACAGAGATTGCTGCCCCCGTATCGACCAACGCGTGTAAGTGGAGGCCTTCAACGATAACTTCTACAACATTCGGTGGTCCAATCGGAGGGTGTCCGGTGGTATTACGTACCGCAGTTGCCCCTCCGAAAACTGCGCCGGCTAGTTTCCCGGATGGGAACGCTCGGCTGACCTTGGAATCATAGGAGAGAGTGAGCGGCGGTGTGGAGAAGGGGACCGACGTCGAGGTGAGTCGGTGGGGGGTGCTCGATATGTGTCCGATGAAGGCGAGTGACGACGACGCCTGTCTCGGAAACCGTCATCATAATCCCTAGAGTTGTCCCTTCTAGAAGAATGCTGGTAGCTCTCGTAGTGGTAGCGAGCCTCGTTATCTTGACGTCGGCGCCGACAAAGGCGAGCGACATGGCCCATGATGCCGCAGTAATAGCAGACTGGTCGCTGGCGGTAAGGTTGTTGGTAACTTTGGTCCTGGCGCCATGGGGTCAAAGGTGGTGCTTGGGCGCTTGTGAGAGATGCAACTGCGGGGTTGAAGACGAAAGACCTCTGTGGTTCTTCAGAGCTTGGTGCAGCTGGACGTGAAGGGTAGGGAAGCATGTTTGCTGGCTGCTGGGTGCTAGGTGTCGCCAATATTTCGGAGTAACTAGGTCTTGGGTCAATTCGTGCGCTTGGACCAGGCAAACTAGGGATGCCGTTCTGGTGAAGTTCATCCCGGATCATCTGTTGGATATCAGTAAGCGGCTTTTGCAACGTTGATGGTAGAGAAAAATAGGTCTCGAGTTCTTTTCTAACGATATCCTTTATCAGCAGACGTAGCGACTCCTGTGACAGTGGGAAGGAGGTTGATGTTGAGATCGGTTGTCCTCCCACTAGCCCTGTATGGTAAGGGAAAAGAAGACGCTGCTGTTTGGCCTCCTGTAGTCGAGCGCAGGCGTCGACAATTGCGGTGACGGTGGTTGGAGGCTGGAGGATGAACAAGGTAAAAGCCTCTTCGGCAATTCCCTTGAGGAGGTGGCGGATTCTTTCAGCCTCTGGCATATTCGGGTTGAAACGGCGGCATAAAGTTAACACATCCTCGATGTAGGCCGTAAAGCTTTCGTTTGGCTGCTGAAAACGCGCGTTGAGGCGTCGTTCCGCGGTGGCTCGTCGGTTTTCAGGGTGGCCAAATACTTCTTTTACTCGGCTGGTAAATCGTTCCCAGGTCGAAAACTCAGCTTCGTGATTTAAAAACCACGTTCTCGCGACATCAGTAAAATAAAAAATAATATTGCTAAGCTTTGTTCCGTCGTCCCAGCGGTTGTGTTGTCCTATGCGGTTGTATAAATCGAGCCACTCGTCTACTTCGTCTTCGCCGAGGCCGGTGAAGAATTTAGGATCTCTCTGGCGGGACGAAATATAGCAGCCGGCAGGACTGACCTGACTTGGAGCACCTGTGGCAATCGGCGGTTGGTTATTGCTTTGCCCTGGCGCTTCAGTGGCGATGGACTGGTGACTCTGGCTGGTGCCGCTGGATGTTGTCTCTGATGTCATGGTGGTTGGCAGTCTGCGGTTCCTCAACTCCAGGATTGAGGACCAGCGCTCGCAAGATGGGACGGGAATGGGCTAAAACCGCACCTCCACCAATATGAGACGAAGACCAGGAGTCGACGACCGTTTTTATGTCCGCACTTTTTAAGCATTCAGCGCGCCTCTGCTCGCGCCTCCAGTTCAAGCGCACGCGGGCCTCGTCCTCCTCGGTCACCATGCTGAAAGACGATGAAGGGGACATCGTGAAGTATACACGTCACAATACATATATATCTGTTGTGTATGTCGAGTAAAGCTCTTGGAATTTATCACTAGTTATATCCAATGTAAATTATATTTAAGTAATGCCATATAGATCCTTTTTATTTTATAAATCCAAATAAAGTGATATAGCCCCAGTTCCTTTTCAGTAACGTTGAAGTACTATCTCAAATCAAGACGAATAAAAAGTTCTGGAACATTTCTTTCTGATATTGTAAATATATTTACTATGTTTTCCAAAAAAATATGTATTATGAGTATATTCAAAATTATCATAGCTACAAGATTTTGTTTGGACTCATCCGAATCATTAACATCTAACATATCATTTTCATTATCACAATATCTTCCAAGCATATCTTTTCAATTAGCTTTTATAAACATCCTGAAAGAATATTTTATTGTTCATTTAACTTTTTTGTATACATAAAGCATATTTTATTAACCATGATCAGAAGGCAAATTGGAGACAATTTGTTTCTTCGGAACCACTTGGACCATATGCTATATACATATTCCTTACTCGGCAGTACAATACCATTGAGACATTTTATTGATTTTTGTTATAGGTTTTGAACAGCCTTAATTATAGGATAACTTATTTATTATAGAAAAAATAACTTGACATATTTTAACTATACCTAAAATAAGTGAATATACATATTTAGAATGGATGAACTGCACTTCAAATTATTCAACAAAACTTAGAATAAATATAGAATACTTGAAATAAATTTGGTATACTTTAAATAAGTTACTTGAAATAAACTACTTGAAAATGTTACTTATATAAATAGATCTAGAAACATATGTAAACTTATATGGAAAATTGTAAACGATGAGAAATCTAAAGGTCGAGTTATACAGAAGCGAAAGAACCAGTACGAAATTATATGAATTACTTTTAATAGTAATAATAATAATAGTCTTTATTTTATGTGTCCACAAACAGCGCAGGGCCTTTTGTGTGGTACACAGCAAATGCCGACAAGATAAAAAGTATAAGCACTGAGAAAACATAGCTATCCCAAAAAAGAACTCACAAAACAAACATAGAACACATAGCGACATCTGACAAGCAAGATAAAGTAAAAGAAAAAGAGGCACTGAAAATACAAATACAGCAACCCCAAAAGAAGAAAAAAAACGCTTAAAATTGCAAACCACTGGGATTATGCAAACAATATATTCTCTAGATTACGCCGAAAAGTTGACTTGTCACTGAATATTTCTAGGAGCGAACAATCCAACTTATTAAAATCATGCTGCATTCGTATTAGGGGAGACGTGTGAAAAAACGTGGATGGATAGAAAAAGTTGCGATTACGGCTCGAACGTGGTGGGGCGTGAAAGCATACAGCGCTTAACAAGACAGGACAATGTACAAACCCATTGACAAGTTTGTGTAAAAACAAGATATCCCGACAACGTCGTCGTGTCAAACAGAGTACGATAAACCAACCAGCAACAAACCAGCAACAAGTTAATCGTTTGTTGCTGGTTTAGAACCAGCAACAAACGAAATTAAAAACCAGGTAGAAAAAACAAACCCTTCAACTTGCATAATTTTTATATAAGCAGAATAGAACAAATTTGCACGCAATTACTGCTCCTAGACAATTAGATCCGATAGAATGACAAGATTCTGTCAATCCTTCCCCACTAGCGAATCTTAAGAGCAAATTAATAAAACTTTTGGTCATATCTACTCTACGGAACTTGAATTACTCCGGTTTGACATAACGTTTTAATGAAGATCTAGAAAAATAATGTTGTTCAACTTAGACAATTTATGGAGAATTATCCAAGCTAGACAACTATCATTAGGTGGTAAAAAAAGCGTAAGTATGAAAATAATAAAGAAACACTGTAGAAGCAGAAGAGAAAGAGAGCCCAGAATATTAATATAAAATTGTTGATGACAGTCTAAAATTTCTTGAAAAATACAAAGATCATTTGAAAACCTTAATAATGAATGTTGGAAAATGCACAGGAACCGGAACATCATAATATACAAGTGTTAGTGACCTCATAAAAATTGTATATTCTTATTGATCATAAAAAGCAGGTAGAAATAATCTCTAAGACACATGTAAATGAAACATGTTCTTTATTGCATATTTTATGAAAGATTAAGAAAATAAATAAGCAAACAACACAATCACTTGTAAGAAAATTTATATTCGCTTTAAATGAATACTTTAAATGGTATTCTAAATAATATAATTTTTATAAATGTGACAAATACTGTAACATTTCCCGAGGTCCAAAAGTTAGATCCATACAGGTAAATATTTAATAATAGTAAATAATAATGAAGAAGAAGAAATCTTTATTTTATGTGTCCAAAAACAACGACAGTGGTTTTCGCTTTAGTACACACCATAAAAAATGAAAAACCATGTGAATAAACATAGCCCATCAACGGTCGAGATATAATACATCACTAGCAATGAAACCATGTGCAATCCTTATATATACATAATATATTATCAAAATTAGAAACAAAATATCATTTTACCATATTAATAGATGAGGGCAAGAACAACAAATAACAGCTGATAATATTATTCATTAGTGTGTTTCTCTAAATTATCAAATGGTCAAATATTTCAAAATGCCCGAAGACGATATTTCAAATCTTTTCTCAGAACCTATCCAGTGTTACTGATAGAATATCATAACTTTAAAGAAGTTTGGAAAGTGAATGTTAGAGATGGTTAAATAAATTTGAGAAAAATATTTGCATTAAAAAATTATTATATATATTGAAGTAACGAGCAAGAAGCGGAAGTAATTTATGATTTTCCAGCAAATGTTCAAAGGGATGTTACCACAATGTTCATTCATTGTAGTCTAGTTAAAGGTTCATATTCAGATAATCGAAATAATGAAATCATGCTAACAAGTAGTTACGGATTTGTTCCAAGCAAAAGGAGTATTTAGTCCAAATCCAATGAAGAAATTGAAAATACAGTATTGATTTATTTACTTATTTATTTATTTCAAGTACTCTCGGGGCCAGAAGCGTACAGAAAGCGGTGGTGTTAGTGAGTTGAGGTGATCAGTTATAACTTTCGAAATAATTGGTGCCATCGCTTTTAGTGACAATATTCTTCCGAAGTCGTTCCAGCCCCCATTGGCGTCGGAAAGGGCAGAAGAGAGGTAATCTGTTGAGTTGCATATGGGCCGGGCTATCTTGCAGAAATTATCAAACATTGGAAAAACATAACTAGGGCAGGTGAAGAAGGTACTGCTGTAAGGTTGGGTTACCCAATCCTGTACAGAAGCTATGCAAATGCTGAAAATGTTGCAACGAGCAGAAAGATCGTGAATGTTAAGTTGGGCTTTCAAGGCAAACACTGGGAAAACGTGAGTAATTAGACAGGATGAAACAACCTGCTTGGTTCTGGACCGATTAAATTAGGTTTGCTAAAGTGAATTGGTGAGGACTTTAAATCGATAGCCGCATACTCTAATTTTTGGGTGGACGGGGAAAACGTAGAGATTATATAACTTTCCGTGAAAATTACAAATAAAAAATAAAAATAATTAATTTTAATGAAGAAAAATGTTCATCACTTTGGATATATCTTCTCAGTCAAAGTAATAAAAAATACATAATAAATTCTTTGCTTACGAACCCTGGTCAATACTTTTGTAAACATTCCAATAATGTATATTATGATATGCAAGGAAATGGATTTGCAACGAGCTTATTAAAATCCCCTGTAAAATTACTACTAACATCTGATAAAGCATTTTAATAAAAAAAAATAACGTTATTTAATTTGCTAATGATACTTTTACAGGTATTAAACCTAATATACAAAAATTCGTAACCGATGGAACATCTAAGCTTATTGATATTGCTCTTAATAATCCAAAACAAATCAAAGCAAAGAAATTATGAATGACCTCAAAGAACAGGTTAAGAAAATATTCCATTTGTAAACCAGAATTTACAAAAACACCATGAACTTTTACGTGGTGGTGTGGAGTATTAGTAAATAAAAAATAGGTAAAAAGCGAAAGCGCTTCTTGACGAATTATTAGCATCAATTTATTCTCTAATATATAAAGCACACACACGAGAAAAAGAAGTTGATGAAACTCGTATATTTTATTACTAAAAGTTACGAGAAAAGGGAACACATATTGAACCTAATGAGAAACATGAGTGAAATAGTTAACAATTCAAATTATACTATAAAAACTCAAATTAAGTGGAACTTTTATGTTCGAATACAATTGACGCTTTAACATTTTCCAAAAGTGTACTTCAGTATTGATTGAAGATTGTTAAGAGCGATGATGATCTTGGAGAATGTAGATTTGAAAAATGTGAATGTATCTTGGAAATTATGTTTTCTAATATTTCTGCAGCAACAGTTGAATTTTGGCATCCAGATACATCTGAATCTTATGAATTAGAATGTATAAAATTACTCTGCATACCAATCCAACTCGTGCTGTAAATTGTATAGATATTACTCCAAATGCAAGATATAATAAAGGGTTTGCCAAACATTATGAAATTACAAGAAAAAGAAGAGTGTTGAGGTCTCTATTAAACATTTAATAAGTTTCTTTAGAATTGATAAAGTGTTTCCAAGAATGATATGTAAGTTAACATTATCTAAAAATAAAAATTAAAACATGTTGATTTGTACTGGCCGACAAAAATTACAAAGTTGCATTTTGAAAAGCTAACAGGGTAAGGCTCGAAAGATCTCACCAAATGACCCAACCAGAGCGCACTTAAAACTCTACTTAAGAAAATTTTGTTATCGTTGAAGCACATAAGGAATTTTTAGAAGCAGCATTTAAAACTCAATATGTAGATACTGGAACAGTTGTAACAAAACGCACATTTGCAAGTTTTTATCTAATATTTTGGTCTGATGTGACAAATACACCTACGAATTAATTTCAATGCAGTCAAACATTCCTTGTTCAAGTACATGAGAGATGCATCCGTTGACAGGGATGCAGTTCGCATATGACAGGTTTCTTAATCCTGACGTCGACCTTTATACTACCTATGCAGAATATCAAGAAAAAGTGCAACACTAATACGTGGTACTAACTTCGTGGTATGTAAATATGTTTAGTGTAACCCTCCTAAGGCCATACCAGCTGTTTCGGTCACAATAAATCTTGAAGTTGAATTTGATTGAATTGATTAACTGATTGATCTGATTGGTATTAAACATACTTACTGCACCACCTACGAGATATAGAATGTGTATGTAAAGTTTGAGAGAAATTTAAATGGAACTTTATCTGATGGTAAAATGATTTTTGCTTAATTATACATATTTTTATAGTCACTAGAATGTACATTATATATCCAATACATATTTCAGAAGCTCCACAAATAAACTTAAGATTTGAATTCAGAAAGAAGAAGAATGTACAATGCGAATTGATCCAAGGTTTTTATCCTACAAGTTATAAATGATTTCTTACCTCTACTCAAATTGAGAAATTAGAAACAGGATTAATCTATAGATATAAAATTCAGTAAAACACGATTAAAAAACTCAATATTCAAGAAGGTGATTTTTGCCCATTATTATAGCTTTACTAGCTACAGCACTACCCTTACTTGTCAAATGGCCATTATCAAAGCAACAGCTGGAGCTGTCAAAGTTGTAGAGAAAGGTACTGGAAAAGGCATTCGAATTCCTGGTAAAGGCGTAAGGATCCCTGAACAAGTTTATAATGGTAGAGGTGTTAGAATAATTTCTTAGAAATTAATAAAGACACCATTAAAGTTTATTGATAATATTGACATATTAAATAATAAGCAGGAATTTGGTGGTACGTATTTCTATAAAAAAAATAATGTTACATAAAAATTAGTAAATTTGGAATTTGGTGTTATGAATGCTTCTAATTTTCCATTCGAACTCATTAGATTTGTTATTTTAATGATCCAAAGAGTAAATATATCGAATTATTTTATAGCTTTTGCTTGACCCCCGCAAAAAAAGGCTTGACGTACACCTAAGCACTTCTTATGAGTTGTGAATGCGAAAGCATGAATGTCGTTCTTGCGCGCGTTCTCGTGAAGTGGCCGCGCCGCACTCCGGAGTATGCTCGAGCGGGCTCTCTCTGGGAGGCCCCGCCAGCCAAACGCTTCCTTTTCCCGACGCGCTCTGGCGCGGCTTGATCTGGCGCGGGCACGTACCGCCATGGGGTGACTCTTTTTGAAACTGACGCGCCTCGACCAATGGGAGCCTTGTTCCTTGTAACTATGACGCGCGCCAGCCAATGGGAATTCTATCCATGAGATTTCGGCTTCATTTGGAGAGGTGAATTCATTAATGCGAAAGCATTTACTGTCCCATGGAGCGTGCCGACGTCATTAGATACATTATTTAATGCATGTAATAAATATACATTGAAAATCACACTTCATGAAATTGTGCTCCTCACTTTACCCAGTCGTAGGCTGTTCATCCCTCGATCTGCATTCTATTAGCTAAATCAGATAACAGGTGATGAACTAAACAGCCATTCAACTTTGTACTCAAAATTATAAGTTATAGAATGATCGTAAAAGAATAGAAGCACGGCCAACCCTTCATTCTTTTATATTTTTCCTCCTGATCAGTTCAGATTGATATTGATGGTCATTGATTTTCATAAGAGTTTCACCATGTACTAAATGTACACCATGAGATATGTCTAGGAAATATTGAATCAAACTATTAATTTTACACCTCCGAATCTCTTGCTGCGGCTCTGCTGTCAACAACGCGCAACGTGACATCAAAGGTTGTATCCGAAGGCAGGCGGCGTTCCCTACTCCACTGCGTTGTGCGTTATAGTGATAGTGAGCGTCTGCGGTTTTCCGGATGTACGTCTGGTTTAAGCCGTTTCGCTGTATGCAATTGAGGGTGGGGGAATTGGTGATGGGCTGTGGGTGCAATAACACCACGAAGAAATGCAGCAGACTGACATCTTAGTGGTTTCCGACCGAGAAGTCTCTGCGACGGAAATGGGTCCGAGCAGTCTGACGCGAACGCTGGTACTTAGTTTTCGCACCGAGCTAGAAAACAGGTCACACCTTGTTAGTAGATAAAACCTTCCATGCCATTCTGCTTCGAAGCGGCATCTGACTCATACATGTCAACGGATTGCTGAATGCAGCCCCCACGGGAGATCCCCTCGGAGGCGACGCTTGGCGGATCGAATGCGAATGGCGAATCGTCTGAAACCTCGTGCTGAAAATCTTAAAAAATTTGTTGGTCATTGCTTGACTAAGACGAGGCTCGATGAATCGTAGTCCGTTATTTCTCACGGACGATCGCGACGGCCTTCCGACTGCTTCTGACTCTGGGCGAAACAGACTCAAGCTGCCCACGTGCTGATGTTTATACATCTGACGTCCCAACAAAATGGCAAACGCAGTAAATTTGCAGGTTAGTTTCGGTTTCTGATATATCGAATTTCTACGAATAAAATTATTTTCATTTTTTTTCATTTTCTTGCTGCTTTAGGGTTAGTTTCTTGTGCTTTTTCAGAAAATATCCCGAAAAATATGACTTTAATATCTTACAGAAAAGTTCTCCACCTTCAGAGTACCTTCATCGAAGGAATTTAATTGAAATAATATCAGACAAGACAAATGCTGTTACCTTCCGTTTCTATGTTGTTCGGTTCATACTTCACTTTATGCAGCGCTTTATGGTAAAGACATACATGTTTTCACTGACAGCCTACGCACACTTTCCTTTCTGATTTTCCCGTGGTGACTGTTGTTTGTCTTGAAGGACAATACCGATTTTCAGAAGGCCGCGCTCCAGTTCGGACAATTTTTTTCTTTTTCATTATTAAAAGATTCTGTCCAGATGTCACCATTCTTCTCTAGATTTGTGAGATGACTGGGAACTACAACCTCGTCGTCGGAATCATCGCACTCATTACCTTCGGTGCCGATAGGACCTAAAGCAAAAGTATATTACTTGTTAAGGCTAACTTGACTATAATTTACAGGCATCGTAATTGATTTACACTAGGCTCGGCAACCCACGACCCGCAGGCCCATGAACCCCGCGAGGCATTTCATGCGGCCCCCTAGCACAACATCAAAGCACGCCCCCCCCCTCTGCCACTTCTCTCACAAACTTACGGACCATACGGCAGTTTTGACCAGTGTTGTAGGTGTTACCGAAAGAAGTAACGAAATACGTTACTCGTTACTTGCAAATAAAAGGGACGCGATACCGACCTACGTTACCTCGAAATAAGAGGAACGCGTTACTGTTACCGTTATTGATAAAAGTAAGACACATTACTTTTGCGTTACTTTTTTAAATTATGGATGAATACGTTTTACTGTTTTGACCGTACAGGTATGCATAAGCGCCACATTTCAAGAAACATTATGTTCATGCAGAAGCTGAGCATAATTAATTTTTTTACAGTTTCACTAAATTACTAACAAAAGAAGTAAAGAAAAGCACCAAAAAAATTCACGTAGCTTAGCATTTAAAAACACAAAAAAATTAAAGTGATTTTTTTGTTTTTGTTCTAAGTCTTGGAAGGACTCAGGAGTAACAATTCGTAACTACGTTACCCGTTACTTGAAATAAATAACGTTAGTATGTTATCCATTACTGTTTTGAAAAAGTAGTGAGTCCGTTACGTTACCGAACAAAGTAAAGCGTTACCTGTAACGCTGTTAGTTGTAACGCGTTACCGGCAACACTGGTTTTGACCTCAAATAAGGATTGGGAAGGAAACATCTTCACTTCCTATCTATCTCTTCTCCTACGCACCCCCCCCCTCATTCCTTCAGGACTCTGTCGCCCGGCCCCACTGACCTCTCTATCTTCCATAAATCCCTGCGAGCAACACTGCGCGCGTGGCACTCTGGGAACTAGTTGGCCACGGAGGAGAGCGGCATGGTTTCGGTTTCGACCGACACGTTGAGAAGAGATCATACACCGAGCGTGGATTACAACAGCCGTTACCTCGTGTTTTCTGGTCCCGGAGCGCATCGTTTTGGGTATCTAAACTAACCTAAATGGCCAGACCTCGGAAACTTGAGTAAAAGCTATGCGTGACCACCCGTCCCGCGACTCGCGGGACTGTCCCGCATTCAGGGCTCGTGTCCCGCGTCCCGCACGAAATACTAGAATTTTCAAAATGTCCGCATTTCAGATCGTCGTAACATTCTCTACGTTAATTATGGTGCCTCCGAACAAAGTGGCACGGGGAAGCGCGGAGGTCGCTGGTAAGCGTGTGAATCTCGATGGTATGCCATTTTCTATCCAGGCACTGCGAGAAGCGACCATCGTTCTTGCAGGAGAACCGACGCTAATGCGCCGTTGTGCCTCTCCCTTGATGGCAAAATATTGCGAGCGAAACTTGATCGCCTGAAAAATGAACTATTGTAATTATTTGGCAAATCATGCTGTGCCATGTGAAAGGGTTGTTGTGGAAACTTTTTTTTTTTGGTGAAGACGGCAACACAAGGCAAAAAGCGTGCAACCTCACAAAGGTCGAAAAAAAATTTTCAGGCTGTCCACTCTGGTGAAGAAGGAAGAACAGCGGAGCTGTAGCTTCTGTTCTCGGCGGTGGCTTTCCAGGCGAGCGATCTGCTCTTTTTCGCACGGGAATCTGAAGCGCTCGACGAAGGGGAACTTGAGGCGACAGCGGCCTCGCGGCGCTTGCGGAACCATTCGCGCTGCTGCGCACGTCGCCGTCGCTCATAGATGATGACACCGAACTCTGGACAGCTGCCGCAATCTATGAGCGACGGCGGCAGCCAGCCTATTTTCTGGTTGCCGCCGTCGCTCATAGATGGCGGTAGCTGTCCAGAGTTTGGTGTCATCATTTCTTTGCTTGTGGACACGATCCTGGGAAAACCAGCCCTTGACAGCTCCGCTGTAAAAAAAACAAGAACATAAGATCCTAATTTTGTGTAGGAGCATGGTAGTATAGACGCTTTGCAGCAGCTGTGCATGGTCGCCGCCATGACCGACCTTCAGTTTTTGTTTCCTCGTATCCTGTTTACTTCACTCCATCATTACACTAGCAGGCCATGTTATTGCCATTTTAGATTCTACTGTGTCTTTCTCCCCAGCATTCTGGGTATCATGTGAGGTAAAACAGCATCCACTCCTGCTTGGGCCAATTCGCTGGCCTGCAGTCTCTTGTAAATAAATAAATAAATAATTGGCCTTTGTCGAGGCTCGTCAACACCCGTTTCAGTGGCTCCGGTATCTTGGTAAGAGAAGAGAAGGACAGCAATGGCGAATGTAATCTGGCGCGTAGGCAAAGGGTCTATAAGAGTAAATATCGACAGTAAACAATAAGCCGAAAAGTATATCGATTTTCTTATTTCTTTGATGCATTGTGGTCTGCTGCAGTCGATTTTCATGCTTTTCAACTTAGGCACCGTTAATAAAACATTTAACATAATAATTGAGCAAAATATATCGCTGTGAGTGAAAGTTACTTCAACCTAATTGCCGCATTACACTTTTCAGGTGTACAATACACCTCGGACAGCACATGATTACGAGTTGTGCGTGGTGAGGAATTTCCTTTAAAGGGGCCATGAAACAATTTTTCTACTTCTTCCTCCTTAGCTTTAATCGTCAACTCAAAGGCGAATTGAGAAATCACGTCGTTGTGACATGCCTGGCACCGGTGCGATGAATTCAAGCTTCCACCGTGCTTTTAGACATACCACAGAACTTGTCATTCGCAAGTGACGATAAGTACCGTCAGGGCACTCATTTACCACGAATCAAAATATAATTCGTCGACGGGTTGATTGTTGACTACGGATACGTCCGAGTGACGCAGCTCTCGTGTCTAATACGTGAGCTAGGTAGGCTGACGTCATTTCTTGGCACCGCTGACGTGCTTTGGGTACTGCGGATGTATCATAGTGAAAAGGCAGGAGAGCTTTCGAAGGAAAGAAGGTACAACATAGACCGCTATATTTTTAAGTGTTCGTACCGAAAAGATGGTTTTATAGCGCAGCTCTTGGGCGCCTGTTTCCGCCTTGAGCGGCGTCGCCGTCGCCGTCGGCGTAACCGCGCGGTGCATGATGGGTAAATTTCCCCGCAAACTTTAGCAGAAAATTTTCTCCGCTAAATTTGGAAATGAAAAAATTTCCCGCTTAATCTAGCGGAAAATTTTCCCCGCTAAATCTAGCGAAATATTTTTCCCGCTAAATCTAGCGGAACAACTTTTTCCCCGCTAAATCTTAGCGGAAAATTTTCCCGCCAAATTTAGCGGAAAATTTTCTCCGCTATATCTCGCGGAAAACTTTCCCCGCCAAATCGTAGCGGAAAATTTTCCCCACTAAATTTAGCGGAAAATTTCCCCCGCCATATTTAACGGAAAATTTTCCCCGCTAAATTTGGCGGACAAAGTTTTCTCCGCTAAATTCAGCCAGCCCCCCCCCCACCAGAGGTCACGTGACCCCAGGCCACGTGACCCCCCCCCCCCCCGTGCCTTCCCCTCCTCCTCAAGAGCTGGGCTCTAATTCGGCGTTACAGGGAGTTGTAAACTGCTTTCATTTTTTTTACTTTCTCCCCTCTTTCTTTTGGCCCACTAAACACTATGCGATTAGTAAAGTACCAATTTAAAATCATATCCTGCAGCCCAAAATTCGTTTCATGGTCCCTTTAATACTTTTTTCCTTCAGTCGTGAAAATACCGTCCTCCCTCTCCCCCCCCTCCCCTGCTCCCGGTCAGGGTGTCCCGCATTTCGCCAGCAGGAATTGGTGGTCACCCTAGTACAAGCCCGAACCATACGTAAAGCCTGTTCTTGACACATGCTTGTTTATTTTTGTACTCAAGCCTTCCTGTAAGCATTTCGAGGTACGTAGACGCGAGCCAGTGCTGGGAATCTCGACGCTGCGAAGCTCAGGGATCTTGCGTGTGTACGAGGCAACAATTGCTGTAACAACCAATAAGTTCACTTACACCGAGCTCGCAACTTTACATGAGTGTTGCTGGTCAGCAAGTTTGTTACTTGTTTTATGCGTCCATTGACGAAATTAGCTTTTTTTCTATTACTGTTTTTCTTACTACGCCCGAGTACGCGAGGAAGAACTGGGAGACGCCGTTGAAAAGCTAAAATCGAACACTTCTTATCCGCTGTACTGACCCGCAGCACTGCACGAAGTGAAGTCCCTACACGCTTTATCGCATGAAGTTATCCTGCAATTATATGGGCACATTCACACACACAAACCGTTTTGAAGAAAGCAACAGTCGAGCACTTGCGTGAAGAATGTGCGCCTACAGTTCGGCGAACCCCTATGCGATGCACCAAACGAACGAAATTATTTAAAGCGCATTCTGACGGTTGCTAATGACCATAATATTTGTTATGTCTTTGTTTTCTTCCTGACTGAGTATGCCGAGATAATTTTGGACACACCGTTCGGACACAGATCTTGGGCGTCAGTAAAAGTTCGTCCAAAAAGGCTGAGCGAGGAAGGGGACGTTTGTTTGGGCCT